>ML331639.1:0-148100 GCA_005239505.1 Nicotiana paniculata
GGATACTTCTATTTCAACCGGGAAACACTTAAACTCTTCAAAACTCGAATCTGGCCGAAATTGGGACACCGGGCGTTTGGGGCCAAACGCCCCCTTAAGGCCAGGGCAGGCCTGGAGTTTGGACCCTAACGCCCCCCTAACGCCTGGGGGTTCCTGGCCTTATGGGGCAAACGTCCCCCTAACGCCAGGGGGTTCCCGACTTTAGGGGGCAAACGCCCGGCTATCGCCCGGGTGTCTCTTTTTGCGTATTTTCGACGTATTTGCATCCCTTTAGCTCCGTTTCCATCTCCAATTCACCTACACATGAAATAAACTCCATTAAGCACCTAACAAGTGTATTTTTATCATTAAAGCACTTCAAATGTAAGGTATATCACATGCTAGATTATGCAATTTAGTATCGCATCAGTGTGTCATTGCCTGCATCAACAATGGTGTGAGTATTACCTGTTAGGAGAGGAGCGGGTTGCTCGTTGACGGTTGGTGTGGTATCCGCTCGTGCATCGCTCCTACTCACCCCTTGAGCGAGTTTGTCGAGTGTGTTATTTAGGGTACTTGTCAAACACGCCTCCAGTAGTTTTTTCTCTGCTGGTGGCGCTTCCTCAGTTGTGGACGTGGAGGCTCCCCTTTTTCCTGAAGTGGTTACACTCCTATGAGGGGGAGGTGAATCACTTCACCTGGGTGTGGCACTGGGTGTCACATTCTCCTTGTCTTCTCTGTCAACCTCGTTGATGGTGTTTAGGAAGTTGGCAGTGACATCCACTACTGCTTTAGGTGTTTCATCTCCTTTTCTTGCCATTGTTAGTTCGTGCAAACGGGAAAAAGATGTTTTTTCAAAGATCTAGAAGAAACTAAAATTTTAACTAGAAATCTCCCCACAAACGGCGCCAAATTATTTTACCAAACTAGTATTAAACCTTTTCTTAAAACGAACTAATGAGAAGATAGAGGGTGAATTCTAATTAAATATAATAACCACTAGATCTAACGTTTAGATGTATTAATAATGTAGGGATGAATCCAATGATGTTGTATACCAACTAAAAATGCTCAATGATTGTCAATGAATATGGTGATGAAAACATGCAATAAATGTAGATAATGACAATAAATATAATAAGGAGGAATTTATCACCCAAATGTTAGATGACTTAGATGATTCTCCTTTATGACAACAATGTGGAATAATAGAAAATGAACAATGCAATCAGTGGACAAGACAAGTTCTTGTATATTCTTTGTAGTCAACCCTTTACAATGTGATCTTATCAGAAAAGTGATGATCTCTTTTTGTTTTTTATCTCTTCCGATTTATAGGGGATATTCCTAAGAAATCCTAGAGTACAACTGAAGGAATATCCAACAGAATATCCCTTTTCTCTATTCTAAAGCTTATTCTAATTGTTGCTTTCTTACGTTCTCTACTCGACCTCGGCACTTATCCTTCTTTAGGTGACTCCTCTCTATTGAGCCATGGTCGGCTTTGGCATCGACCGCATCCGTTTGCTGTCATTAAATTCAGTCTGAATTTTGACCAATACAGAAGGTACGATTGCGTCTTCAGAACAACGACTCTTAACAGATTAAGTACAATATGGCAAGATCATTTGAGATGTGGAATTCTTTTATGTATGCACAGAAACTTTGGATAGGGCTCTGCATTTTTCATGCTGGGAATTAGCCAATTCGAACAAAAAGAAAATTTCTTATTCCTCTTTTGGGATAAGTTGGTACAGATGACAATACCCCTTTAATTAATATCTAGTGTTTCACACACAACAATCATAGTGCAATGATCAGTTGGGAATTTCCACATATATGCTCTTCACTGTATATTGCACATAGTGAACACTGAAGATAAATATGCAAGAAAAACTAACATTCAATGTATTGCACTAAAGCTAAGGAAAGAAGAAACTCCCATTTCTTGAGAAAAAAATTGAGAACTAATAAAGTAATAGAACTCTCTAAGAAGGCGAAGAAGAGTTAGGCCCCAACTGTTGAGAGAACAAGAAAGATCTCTACATGTTCACTACATTTAATTGGTTGGTTTCCAATCTTCAAATGAGAGTAAATTAATGTAAGTAAATCATTTTTACCAACAGGTAACTTAAGAGAAAATATGAAATGATGTATACCTCTCCTTGCACTTCACATAATTTACCATTAATTCATCTGGATTACATGGCATTTCGCATTTGCAATACCTTCAGAGCAACAAAAATGAATTATATGCATAAAGAACATTACTCAACTTCAATCATCAACAACGTGGGATTTCATACACTTTAACACGAACATTTTAGTGGTCAGAAAAGAATAATTTCTTTGTTCCATGATTGATTCCTCTGGCCGGTAATACCATCTAACATGAACATTTATAAATATTGTTGCAGTTATGTAATGACCCGACCGGTTTTTTTGAGAATTTAAGCTCCATTCGGTGGCATAAGGTCTTGAACAACTTCGCATTGTGTACATCGACTTGCGTGCATGGTTGGATTCTATAACCGAATGATTTAGAGTCGAATTGGAACAAAGACTGTTGTTTTGGGAAGCTTAAACAGTGAAGTTTTGACTAGAGTTTGACTTTTATGTAAACGGCTTCGGAACGAGTTATGGATGATGTCAGCAGCTTCGTATGGTGATTTTGGGATGAGGAGCGCATCCAGAATGTGTTCTCGAGGTTTGTGGTAGATTTAGGCTTGAATTGGCGAAAGTTAGAATTTTGGCGATTTCGGCCGATAGGTAAAATTTTGATATCGGGATCGGAATGGGATTCCGAAAGTGGCTGTAGGTCCGTAGTGTCATTTGTGACATGTGCATCAAATTTCAGGTAATTTAGGCTAGTTTTGATGTGTTTCAGCATCGATTGTGGATTTTGGAAATTTCATAAGTTCTTAGGCTTGAATCCATGCATAATTGGTGATTTTGATGTTATGTGATGTGGTTTGAAGGCTCGGCTAAGTTCTTATGGAGTTATAGGATTGGTTGGTATGTTTGGTCTAGGTTCCGGGGGCCTCGGGTGTGTTTCGGGCGGGTAACAATTTGTTTTGGGAATTTAGCGTTTGCTGACTTGCTGGTTTTTGGAGTTCTGGTGTTTTCCGCAGCTGAGGATGCGTAGACGCAGGTGCGAGGTCGCAGGCGCAGAAGGGAAGCTCGCAGATGGGGAATTTGGGGAGCCAGGCCTGAGGCGCAGGTGCGAGGTTTTGGCTGCACCTGCGAGCCCGCATGTGCGTGACCTTAAGCGAAGGTGCGAAGATGTGGGAGTTAGTGATTTCCGCAGGTGCGACTGGTTGGACCGCATGTGCGGAATGCACAGGTGCGATAAATGTCCGCAGGTGCGAGGATCGCTGGGCAGAAAATGGGAAAAAATCGAGGGTTGTTCATTTTTACTCCATTTGTGCTTTTGAGCTCGGGAGAAGGTGATTCTTTGACGGATTTTCAGAGGAATCTTGTGGGAAATGATATCTTACTCGAATTTGGTTTTATTTCATTAATCTATTGTGGTTTTCCTCATTTTATCAAGGAATTTGAGAGTAAAATTTTGGAAATGGGAGAAAAAGTTCCCAAATTGAAAATCCAAGATTTGAGTGAGATTTTGACGTCGGTTCTTGATGATTTTTGTTCGAGTGTTCTCATAATTGAGCGGATGTTCATAATTTGTAAATTTTTACCCAATTCCGAGACATGGGTCCGGGGTACTTTTTGGAAAATTTTCCTAATTTTGCGTCGTAGTTTCGAATTTATTAGTTAAACTAGTTTCTTGTAGTATTATTTACGCGATGCTGTTGATTGATTAGATTTGGGCCATTGGGAGTCGGATACCCGTGGCAAGAACGTGATTTCAAGTTTGATTTGAGCGGTTGAGGTAAGTATCTTGCCTAACCTTGTGTGGGGGAATTACCCCTTAGGATGTGAGTCCTCTATGTTGATTGTAGTCCGTGTATGCGAGGTGACGAGTGCATGCTCGAACTTATTTGTGGAAAATTGACCCTTTAATAATCTTAGGTCCTTATATTTGTCAAGTATGAATTGTCCTTAGCATGATTGAATTTCCTAATTTCTAGTTTCATCTTTATCTGCTTAAATGTAGAAGTTCTTACTTTTGGATTTACTCCTATTTCCTATTTGACTCCTAATTGACTTCTCCGAAGATTTTATTCCCTTTTTACTGTCATGCTATGTCTTCTTAACTGCCTATCTCTAATTGTAACTATCTTCATCTCATTCTATAGTAGTTTGGTCTTAACTGAGGTTATGATTATTTTCACGTTGCTTGCCCCTAAATGAAATTGTGGAATACCCTTGAAACTGCCAAACTTTAATGAAGTTTGGATATTCTATACCTTAGTTGACTTGCCCGTAAATAGAATTATTGGATTCGTGTTGACTTCTTGTTGTTAACCCGTGCATTTAGGTGCGACTGTTACATGCTATTTTCTTTCCTTGTTGAGCGGTTCTTAATATGCCTAGCTTTCCTTATTATGTTTATTTCTCGTGAGCTAGTTTTGCCTATCTTGTGATCGAAGGCTCTTGAGTTGATGTAATCATTATATCTTGAACTGTTACCATTGTTGTTGCTGTACTTATTGTGGCGACACACGAGGTTTCTGCAGTGTTGTTGTGGTTATTTTGATGCACGAGGTTTCTTCCGTGCGATTGTTGATATGGGGGTTTGCACGAGATTTCTGCCGTGCCGTGTTCATATTGATATTTCACATGCGGCGTGACAAGGAAGGATATGTATATGTGGATTGCGCATGTGGCGAGACAAGGTGGGAACATGCTTATGCACGTGTGGTGAAACAAGGCGGGCATATACTTTACTATTGCACACGTGGCGAGACAAGGTGGGCTATGTCAGGGATTGTTTGTGATACTTGTGTTGGCCTGGGGGCATTCCTTGTTGTTGATATTGTGTACTGGAAAAATTATGGTGTGAGTTTATTCGTGTGGAAATTTGTGACATGACAATGTACGTGTTGCCTTTTCCTTTCCTTATACTTCTGGGTTGTTGAATCATGTTAGGACACCTGCACAAGCATACACTTAGTTAAGTACTAGTAATGAATTTAGGGCTCCTTGATGTTGTCAAGTATAGATATTCTTGTTGTACTTACCGTATGGGTGGAGATGACCCAATTGGTACATAAGTTGTCCGCGCAGTTAGCACTAGAATGAGGGCGCAAGATGCCAAGTGTTAGGGTTTGAATATTGAGACCCGTAAATGGTGATTTGTTCGAGGTTCAGAACCTCGTAGAGATGACTAAAAATTTTATGTAGAAGTGGTTAAAGTTGTTGAGACATTACATGTCCGTGTTGTATATTTACATTCCAAATTTGTTTATGTTCTATTAAATCTTTGTGTTGTTTTCATGGTTTTCGCTGATACTTACTGTGTTTCCTTCTTTATTGAGTTCACTGTATTGTTAGCTATATTACGTAGCCTTTATGTGTATATCATTTTCCCCTTTATTCCTATATTGATACTTGTTCATTTTATTAGACCAGTAGGTGTCTTGACTAGTCCTCGTCACTACTTCACCGAGGTTAGTCTTGATACTTACTGGGCACCGCTGTGGTGTGCTCATACTACTCTTTTGCACATTTTTGTGCAGATCCAGGTATTGATCGTTAGTAGCTGAGCGGACTCTTGCCGAGGAGACTCAAGGTAAACTTGTCGTTGCGCTTGAAAGCTTCGGAGTCACCTTCCTATTTTGCATTCACGCTGTTTTATTTGTTTCCAAACAGCTGTAATTTAGAAGTTATGGTGTCACGACCCCAAACCACAACTGGCCGTGATGGCGCCTATCGTGATACTAGGATAGCTAATTTACTGCAAATAATGAAATGATTTTCCACTTAATACATCAAATATCCAAATTTCCATAATTTTTGTTTCTTAAGCATTTCAAATACAATAAAAATAATTAGAACATCTAAGCACAGTCCCAATATCTGGAGTCAACCGTCATGAGCATCTAAGAAGTGATACAGTCTAATACAAATCCTCTACTACAACAAATCTGGGAATGTAAAGTACAAATGATGGAGTAGGAAGGAGAAAGAGTAGGATGCGGACGCCGAGCAGCTACCTCACAATCTCCGAACAATGCTCCAAATGGGGTAGCTCAACTATCGCTCTGCCCCGGTACCTGAATCTGCACACAAGGTGCAGGGAGTAACGTGAGTACGCCAACTCGGTAAGTAACCAAAGTATCTAAAAACATGAGTGTAGTGATGAGCATTTATAAATCATGTAAATCCATATAATAAGTGACTATGGAAATAAGTAAATCAAGTCAGGAATTTACATTTTCGAGTATTTCATAAAACTCCAGCTTCCATTTAAAAATCTCATAAAAAAACATTTATCCAACATTTATCATCAGATGCTCAGTGTAAAGAAGAGTGAAAAAGCAGTAGTTTCATAAAATATAAACCCCTCGGGCACAGTATCACTCACAATAAAGCCTCTCAGTCACTCGTGACTCTAATCTCATAAGTCAATGCTCACACCCATCACTCTCACTCATCAGGTACCATATAACAAGTGCTGCGGCGTGCAACCCGCTCCAATACGTATATTATATATATATATATATTGCTGCGGTGTGTAACCCGATCCATACAACATACGCTACGGTGTGCTACCCGATCCATATAATAGTCGACTGCGCTCACTGGGGGGGTGTACAGACTCCTGGAGGGGCACCTTCAGCCTAAGCACTATATTGCTGTGGTGTGCAGCCCGATCCAATGTATATATTGCTGCAGCGTGGAGCCAGATCCATTTATAATTTATATTGTATATTGCTGCGGCGTGCATCCCGATCCATACATACTGTATATATTGCTGCGGCGTGCAGCCCGATCCGTAACTATCCTCTCATACTCGGCTCTCGGCCTTATTACATATATATTCATAACTATCCTCAATACTCGGCCCTTGGACTCATTACATATATATTCATAACTATCCTCAGATACTCGACTCTCGGCCTCATTACATATATATTCATAACTATCCTCACATACTCGGCTCCCGGACTCATTACATATATATTCATAACTATCCTCACATACTCAGCTCCCGGCCTCATTACATATATATTCATAACTATCCTCACATACTCAGCTCTCGACCTCATTACATATATATTGCTGCGGCGTGCAGCCTGATCCATAACTATTCTCACATGCCACTCGGGAAATTCATCTCAACTCACGAGACTCATCCCAAATTACTTCTCAGAGTTTCAAAACCGTGTGATAACAGTGAAAATAACAAGTAGAAAACATGACTGAGTTCACAATTGTTCTATCAGGGTAGTGTAATAATAGTGTAAAAGTACCTCTGAGGGTCTAAACAGGTCGGCACGAGGCCCCAAACATGGCTCACAGCCCATAAACAAGTATAAATATCTAAAATACAGGATATCATAAGGTTTCAAATCGAATACGCGGCTTAATAGTCGCTACGGGACGGACCAAGTCACAATCCCTATCGGTGCACTCCCCCACGCTCGTCACCTAGCACATGCGTCACCTTATTTAGCACAATAGTATCAAATACCGAGGTGTCATACCCTCAGGTTTAGAGTTACAATCGTTACTTATCTCAAACCATCCCCAAATACTACTCCGCGATGATCTTGCCCCTCAAATCGGCTCCCAAATGCTCTGAGCCTATCACAAATTAGATCAATAACATCAAAATATGCTAGGGAGACGAACCCCAATCGAAAACTATCAAAATTAGGCATAATTCCCAAAATTTGCCAAATTCGGCCCCTCGGGCCCACGTCTTGAAATTTGATAAAATAAATTCCACGAGAATCCTCATCCTCCCACGATTCTATACATATCAAGAACACCAAAATCGGACCACAATTGCCGTTCCAATTACTCAATCAAAGTCTCATTCTTTTCATGCCCTAACTTCCCCAATTTGGGGTTTAAATACAACTAATTTCTGATTTAATTACTTAGAAAACAACATGGAATCGAGTTCTTGGTTCGAGAAACTTACCTCCATAGAAGACCCTCGAAATCCCTCTCCAAATGATTAAATCCGCATGCAAAATGAAGAAAATGCCAAAATTTCGCGAAGGCATGAATTTATACTCTTATGGCCAGTGGTTTCGCACCTGCGGCCACTTATGCGCACCTGCGGACCCGCACCTGCGGTCCCAGGTGCGCTTCTACGCACTTGACTCAAGTCCCCATTTCCCGCACCTGCGACTATCTCTTCGCACCTGCGCTTCCACAGGTTTGCTCACCTATCCACACCTGCGATCCCTTCACAAGCTGCCAAACTCCGCACTTGCGCATGATCCTCGCACTTGTATATCACCTTCTGCAGGTGCGGCCACACCAGCAAAAAGACACCAGCAGCAATTTTGCTGCAAATGCCTAAGTCCAAACCTCCGTTAACCATCCGAAATATATCCCGAGCCCCTCGGGGACTCAACCAAAAATACCAACACATCCCATAACCTCGTTCGAACTTATTCGATCCTTCGAAACACCAAAAACAACGCAAAAACACTAAAATTACATCAAATTCAAGCCTATGAACTTTGAAACTTCTAATTTCGCCAATGATGCCGAAACTAACCAAAACACATCCGATTGACCTGGAAATTTGCACACATATCCAAAATGACATTACGAACCTGCTCCAACTGTCGGAATTCCATTTCGACCCCGTTAGCCTATTTTCCCCTGCCGACCGAAAATCGCCAAAAATTAACTTTCGCCAATTCAAGCCTAATTCTACATCGGACATCAAAACTTCATTCTGAACACACTTCTAAGTCCCAAATTTCCTAACGAAGCTATCCGAACCATACAATCTGCAATCCGACATCATTTACCAATAAGTCAATTTCCGGTTGACTTTTCCACTATTAAACCAAGATAAGAGACTAAATGTCTCATTTCTCTCCAAAAATCGCTCCGAACCCGAGCCAACCTGTAACGACCCGACCGATCGTTCCATGAAATTTACCCCATTTCCCCTATTTCTGTATTTGTTATGTAACGCTATCTTATTTTTGATGTGTGGATCAGTTGGTTTTGTTCCAGAGTAGTTGTGGTGAGAGTTTAGGCATTTAGCCTTTTAAAGTAGCCCAATAGTTGAGAAAGTCAACTCAGAGTTGACTTATTGAAAAACGACCTCAGAATGCTAATTTTATGGCTCAAATAGCTTCGTTATGTGATTTGGGACTTATGAGTGTGTTTAGAATAATTTTGTGATGTCAGGTGTAGAATTAGTCTTGAATTGGCGAAAGTTAGTTTTTGGCGATTTTCGGTCGGCAGTGGAAAATAGACTATCGGGTTCGGAATGGAATTTCAAAAGTTGGAACAGGTTCGTAATGTCATTTTGTATGTCTGCAAAATTTCAGGTCAATCGGAGGTGTTTTGGTTGGTTTCGGCGTAGTTGGCGAAATTTAGAAGTTTCAAAGTTCTTAGGCTTGAATTTGATGTAAATTTGGTGTTCTCGTGTTTTTTTTGGTGTTTCGAAGGCTTGACTAAGTTTGAATGATGTTATGGGATATGTTGGTATGTTTGGTTGAGGTCCCGAGGGCCTCGGGTGTGTTTCGGGTGGTTAAAGGACCAACTTTTGGCTTAAATTCTGGGCAGATTGCTGCTGGTGTAAGGTTCTGGTTTCCTTCTACGCGATCGCGTGAGGATGTTTGCGATTGCGTAGGATTAATTGGTGAGGCAGGATTTTTGATAATCGCGATCGCGTGGAATGGTTTGCAATCGCGTGAGTATGAATGTTTGGTCAGTGCGATCGCGTGGAATGTTCGCGATCACGTAGAGTTAAAGGGGCGTGTGGGTGAGTTGAGCTTTGTTCTTCGCGATCGCGTGGAATGGTTTGCGATCGCGCGAGTTTAAGTATTGCTGAATCGAGATCGCGTGAGGTTGTCTGCGATCATAGTGAAGGAATTATTTTAGCTGGGCAGAATGTTAAAAGGCCGGAAGTGCGAATTTGGTTGTTATTTTCTCCGTTGTTGCATGCGCACTTAAGAGCTTTTGAAAGAGAATTGAAGAGGAATAAAGGAAAATCATCTGGAGGTAAGAATTTCAACTTCTTAACACGTTTCTATGTCAATTCCTAAGTAATTAAACCACAAAATTCTGGAATTTTAGCCAAAGTTGGGGAAGAAGGGTGCATGGAAAATTTATTTTTCTTTTGAGGATTTGAGTGGAAAATTGTGGTCCGATTTTAGTATTCTTGGTATGCATAGAATCATGGGAGGATGAGGTTTCTAATGATGTAAAAATTATTAAATTCCGAGATGTGAGATCGGGGCTCGGGTTTGGCCGAATTTTGAGATTTTTGATTTAATTGATAATTTTCGATTGGGTTGTGTTCCTTGAGTATATATTAATGATGTTGAACTGGTTTTGGCTAGATTCGGAGCAATCGGGAGCCAATTTGAGGGGAAAAGGCATAGCGGACTAGTGTCGCTGCCCGGTAGGGGTAAGTAATGGTTATAAATCTTGTCCTAAGGGTATGGAACCCCGAACTACATTATTTTCTCACTGAATTTGGAAAGGCGTAGATGTCAGATGACGAGTATGTGGCGCGTACTGATTTTTGGATTGGACTAGTCCTTTTCGCAGCGACTAATGAGTTGCATATTTACTCAAAATGTTATGTTAAATTATGTTCTAAAGATTTGTGAAATATTTGGGCTATAAGCCGTGTTGGGGGCTCGTGCCGATCTGTTTAGACCCTTTGAGAGCGTTTTACTGATGTTTTCCTCACTACCTGTTGATGATTTTTACTCAGCATCATTGTGGTTACTGTTTTATTTGAAACTCAGCCTGATTTACACTACATGAGCATTAAAATAATGTTTTTGGGTCGAGTACCCCATTCTACTACTTCGCCCGAGGGTTTTTTCGAGTGGTTCCACTGAGTGTGGCCGAGGGCCAAGAGTGATGGTGAGGTGCTGAGTGATATTAGTGCTTGGGCTGAAGGAGCCCCAACAGAGTCTGTACACACCCCTAGTGAGCGCACCGAGTGCGAGTTATTGAGTGATTGGGATTCATGAGTAGTTGTGAGGTGCTGGGTGATTGTGAGTTTCTGAGGGATGGTGAGGCATGCCCGAGGGGCTGATTATGAAACATGTTTTGCCCGAGGGGCTACTTATGATTTTACTACATTCATTTTCATACCAAATATTGTTTGAAGTTTTTAAAAATGTGCATTGTTTTAAGGACTTTTATGAAGTTGATTTCTAAGGTATGATGATTTCGTATATCTATGTATACTATTGGAAAGTAAGGCTGTGTATATTGTGACTTGATGGCATTGATTTTTATGTGATTCCCTTCTAGTTAGACTTGATTTAATTCCATTACTAATGAGTTGGCGAACTCACATTACTCTCTGCACCTCGGTGTGCAGATTCAGGAGCTGATATCGAGCGTTAGCTTTTATACATATATCGCAGCGGAGCAGGATCATGGGGATATAGAGGTTGCTGTTCAGTGTTCACAGCATCTCTGCTTTCCCTTCCAGTTGTATTTAGCTTTGATTCGGAGTTTTGTATCATAATACTTTATTTTAGCTTATTTCACTAGATGCTCATGACATGTTGGCTCCGGGTTTTGGGGATGGTAGTACTGTATATAAAATTTGCCTATTATACTAAGAACTTTCTTTATATTGTTATGAATTGCTTGAAACTTAAATTGGTTTTTCAAAAGGAAATGTGAACACGCGGTAGTCGGCTAGCCTAGTTCCACGATAGGCGCCATCACGGCCAGTTAAGATTTGGGTTCGTGAGAATTTGGTATCAGAGCCCTAGGTTACATAGGACTCGACGGTCATGAGCAGGTTTAGTAGAGTCTTGTGGATCGGTACAGAGACGTTTGTACTTATCTTCGAGAGGCTTCCAAACTTTAGGGAAACATTCTATCTTTCTTGAACTCTTTCGTGCTGGTCTATTGATTCTTGAAATCTGAACTTACGTTGTTTCATCTCTCACAGATGGTGAGTACACGCCATACCGATAAGAGTGACCAATCACCGGCTAGACCAGCGAGAGGTCGAGGCCGTGGTAGAGGTAGGGGGCCAACCCGCACAGCAGCCGAGGCAGTACCTCAGGATCTCCCTATTGCTCATGATCAGTTTCCCGCTGATGGTATCACAACGGGACAGGCTCAGGCACCAGCAGTGCCTATGGTTATTCCGGGTCTTCAGGAGGCCCTGTCTCAGATATTTTCCGTATGCACCGGTTTGGCTCAGGCCGTTGCCATGTCTTCTTCTACCACCACAGCTCAGTCCGGGGGAGGCAATCAAACTCCAACTGCCCGGGCACTTGAGTAGGCTGCACAGGGTATTCAGGCAACGAGAGCAGCCCCAGCTCAGCCAGCTGCTCCGGTTCAGGATTATGTGGTCCCTGCTAGGCCTGAGGACGAGCAGCGCAGGTTGGAGAGATTCAACAGACTTCAGCCTCTGACTTTCAGTGGTATAGAGGGCGAGGATGCCCAGGGATTTCCAGATAGGTGCCAGACGATACTGCGCACCGTGGGCATTCTGGAGACCAGTGGGGTCTCGTTTGTTACATTTCAGTTTGCGGGTGCTGCCTTTACCTGGTGGTAGTCTTTCGAGAGGCGTAGGCCGGTTGGTTCAGCACCTCTTACCTGGAAACATTTCTCCACGATCTTTTTGGAGAAGTATGTTCCTCAGTCCCACATAGAGGAGCAGTGTAGGTAGTTTGAGCAGCTGTGCTAGGGAGAGTTATCGGTCACTCAGTACGAGATGAGATTTTCTGAGTTGGCTAAGCATGCTTCTGAGATTATCCCTACTGATAGGGAGAGAGTGAAGAGGTTTGTAGATGGTCTTTCTAATCAGCTTCGGCTGTTATGACTCGAGAGAGAGTATCGGGTGCTTCATTCGAGCAGGTTGTTGACATAGTTCGAGATATCGAGTCTGTTCACCGCCAGTAGCGGGAGGAGAGGGAGGCCAAGAGGCCTTGTTGTTCGGGAAGTTCCAGTAGTGCTTCCTTCAGGAGACAGTTTCAGCAGAGTAGGGGCCATTCATTTAGGCCTCCTCAGTGAGTCCGCCTAGCTTATAGTGGTGCATCTTTGGGGCAGGGTCCTCGTGGTTCTCAGTCGAGCCGTACTTCATTTGGTGCCCTCCTAGATCAGAGTGAAACTCGAGCACCTCCAGTTCAAGGTTCTTCTATGCAGAAGTCTTCTAGTGGCCGTACATGAGCTAGGGGTTTCTATCAGTCCCTACCTCCAGCTCTAGGTAGTTGTTTTGAGTGCGGAGAGTTCGGGCACGGGTGGAGGCAGTGTCCTCGCTGTTCCGGTGGATCTTCTCAGCAGAGGGGCCAGCCCTCGACTTCAGCTCCAGTCATTTCACCACCCGCCCAGGCAGCCAGGGGTGGTGGTCAGCCTGCCAGAGGCCGCCCTAGAGGGGGAGGTCGAGCAGGGGGAGGTCAGGCTCGTATGTATGCATTTCCAGCCAGGCCGGATGCTATGGCCTCAGATGCCGTGATTGCAGGTATTGTTTCAGTCTTTTGCCGTGATGCCTTAGCTTTATTTGACCCTGATTCCACATATTCCTATGTTTCTTCATATTTTGCCGGTTTTCTGGGCATGCCCTGTGAGTCTCTAGTCACCTTCGTTCATGTGTCGACTCCGGTGGGCGATACTGTTGTTGTGGACCGTGTGTATCGGTCGTGCGTTATATCTATTGAGGGTTTTGAGACCCGAGTGGACCTACTGTTACTCAGCATGATTGATTTGATGTGATTTTGGGCATGGATTGGTTGTCTCCGTGCCATGCTGTTCTTGATTGTCACGCTAAGACCGTGACCTTAGCTATGCCAGGGTGTCCGAAGGTTGAGTGGAGAGGTTCTTCCGAGTATATGCCTAGCAGGGTGATTTCTTACCTGAAGGCTCGGCGCATGGTTGAGAAGGGGTGTTTATCTTATTTGGCCTTTGTGAGAGATGTCGGTGGTGAGACTCCCACTATTGATTCAGTTCCTGTGGTCCGTGATTTTCCGGATGTGTTTCTTGCAGACCTGCTAGGCATGCCACCTGACAGGGATATTGATTTTGGTATTGACCTGGTGCCAGGCACTCAGCCTATTTCTATTCCACCATATCGTATGGCGCCAGCGGAGCTAAAGGAATTGAAAGAGCAGCTTTAGGATCTCCTGGATAAGGGGTTCATTCGGCCTAGTGTGTCACCTTGGGGGTGCACCGGTGTTGTTCGTTAAAAAGAAGGATGGGTCTATGCGTATGTGTATTGACTATCCGCAGTTGAATAGGGTTACGGTGAAGAACCGGTATCCCTTGCCCCGTATTGATTATTTGTTTGACCAGCTTCAGGGAGCCAGAGTATTTTCCAAGATTGATTTGAGATCTGGGTACCATCCATTGAGGATTCGGGATTCTTATATTCCGAAGACTGCTTTCAGAACCAGGTATGTTCATTATGAGTTCTTGGTTATGTCGTTTGGGCTGACCAATGCCCCAACTGCATTCATGTAGTTGATGAACAACGTGTTTCAGCCTTATCTTGATTCCTTCATCATTGTGTTCATTGATGACATCCTGGTTTATTCTCGTAGCCAGGAAGGGCATGCTCAACATTTGAGAGTTGTGTTGCAGAGATTGAAGGAGGAGAAACTTTATCTGAAATTCTCCAAGTGTGAGTTTTGGCTGGGATCGGTAGCTTTCTTGGGGCACGTGGTGTCTAGTGAGGGGATTCAGGTTGATCCGAAGAAGATAAAGGCGGTGCAGAGTTGGCCCAGATCATCCTCAGCTACAGAGATTAGGAGTTTCCTTGGTTTGACGGGATATTACCGTCGCTTTGTGGAGAGATTCTCTTCGATTGCTTCGCCTTTGACCAGATTGACCCAGAAGGGTGCTCTATTCATATGGTCTGATGAGTGTGAGGAGAGCTTTCAGAAGCTCAAGTCATCATTGACTACAGCTCCAGTATTAGTTTTGCCTGCTGGTTCGGGTTCTTACACAGTTTATTGTGATGCTTCTAGAGTTGGCTTGGGAGCAGTATTGATGCATGACGATAGGGTGATTGCCTACGCATCCAGACAGTTGAAGGTGCACGAGAAGAATTATCCAGTGCACGATCTTGAGTTAGCTGCCATTGTTCATGCCTTGAAGATTTGGCGGCATTATCTTTATGGAGTGCAGTGTGAGATTTTCACTGATCATCGCAGTTTGCAATATCTGCTGAGGCAGAAGGACTTGAATTTACGTCAGAGGAGATGGTTAGAGCTCCTCAAGGATTATGACCTCACTATCTTATATCATCCAGGGAAGGCCAATGCAGTGGACAATGCCTTGAGTCATAGAGCAGAGAGTTTGGGGGGTTTATCTTACCTTCCAGTAGCAGAGCGACCATTAGCTCTTGATGTTCAGGCCTTAGCAGGTCATTTGGTGAGATTGGATCTATCAGAACCCCCCGCGGGTGTTGGCTTGTGTAGCCTCCAGGTCTTCTCTTTACGATCAGATTAGAGCGCGCCAGTATGATGATCCACATTTGCTTGTTCTTCAGGACCGGGTTCGTCGCGGTGATGCCAGAGATGTGGTTATTGGTGATGATGGGGTCATGAGGATGTAGGGACGGATTTGCGTGCCCAATGTAGATGGGCTACGAGATTTGATTCTAGCAGAGGCTCATAGTTCGCGGTATTCCATGCATCCGGGTTCCGCGAAGATGTATCAGGATTTGAGGAAGCATTATTGGTGGAGGAGAATGAAGAAGGATGTCGTGGAGTTTGTGGCTCGGTGTCTCAACTGTCAGCAGGTTAAGTATGAGCACCAGAGACCTGGTGGATTGTTTCAAAGGTTTGATATTCCGGAGTGAAAGTGGGAGCGGATCACCATGGACTTCGTAGTTGGACTCCCACAAACTTCGAGGAGGTTTGATGCTATATGGGTTATTTTGGATTGTCTGACCAAGTCCGCGCACTTCATTCTTGTTGGTACTACGTATTCATCGGAGAGGTTAGCTGAGATTTATATCAGGGAGATTATCCGTTTGCATAGGGTTCCAGTTTCTATAATTTCCGACAGAGGCACTCAATTCACATCTCAGTTTTGGAGAGACGTGCAGAGAGAGTTGGGTACTCAGGTTGAGTTGAGCACATCGTTTCATCCTCAGACCGACGGGCAGTCAGAGCGTACCATTCATATTTTGGAGGATATGTTGCGTGCTTGTGTGATTGACTTTGGTGGTTCATGGGATCAGTTTCTGCCACTAGCGGAGTTTGCATATAATAACAGCTATCAGTCGAGTATCCAGATGGCTCCGTATGAGGCTTTGTATGGTAGGAGGTGTAGATATCCGATACGTTGGTTTGAGCCGGGTGAGGATAGGCTATTGGGCACAGACATGGTGCAGGATGCTTTGAGTAAAGCAAAGTTGATTCAGGAGCGGCTTCGCACGGCACAGTCTAGGCAGAAGAGTTATGCGGACCGGAAGGTCCGAGATGTGTCTTTCATGGTTGGGGATAAGGTGTTTCTGAAAGTGTCACCCATGAAGGGTGTTATGAGATTCGGGAAGAGAGGGAAGCTGAGTCCCAGGTTCCATGGGCCATTTGAGGTACTTCAGAGGGTTGGGGAGGTGGCTTATAGGCTTGCTATGCCTCCCAGTTTATCGAGTATTTATGCAGTATTCCATGTTTCGATGCTCTGGAAGTATGTTGGTGACCCTTCCCATGTTTTGGACTTCAGCACGGTTCAACTCTAGGGTGATATGTCATATGGGGTAGAGCCAGTGGCTATTTTGGGTCGACATGTCAAGAAGGTGAGATCTAAGGATAGCTTCAGTGAAGGTTCAATGGAGAGGGCAGCCGGTGGAGGATGCCACCTGGGAGACCGAGCGGGAGATGCGGGACAAATATCCTCACTTATTCGAGGCTCCAAGTATGTTTCTAGACCCGTTCGAGGACAAACGTTTGTTTAAGAGGGGGAGGATGTAACGACCCGGCCGGTCGTTCCGTGATAGTTACCCCATTTCCCGTATTTCTGCATTTGTTATGTATCGCTATCTTGTTTTTGATGTGCTGGATAAATTGGTTTGGGTCTGGAGTAGTTGTGGTGAGAGTTTAGGCATTTAGCCTTTTAAAGTAGCCCAATAGTTGAGAAAGTAAACTGAGAGTTGACTTATTGGTAAACGACCTCGGAATGCGGATTTTATGGCTCGAATAGCTTCGTTAGGTGATTTGGGACTTAGGAGTGTGTTCAGAATAATTTTGTGATGTCCGATGTAGAATTAGGCTTGAATTCGCGAAAGTTAAGTTTTGGCGATTTTCGGTCGGCAGTGGAAAATAAGATATCGGGGTCGGAATGAAATTTTGGAAGTTGGAACAGGTTCGTAATGTCATTTTGGATATGTCTGCAAAATTTCAGGTCAATCAGAGGTGTTTTGGTTGGTTTCGACGTAGTTGGCGAAATTTAGAAGTTTCAAAGTTCTTAGGCTTGAATTTGATGTAAATTTGGTGTTCTCGTGTTGTTTTTGGTGTTTCGAAGGCTCGACTAAGTTTGAATGATATTATGGGATATGTCTGGTTGAGGTCCCGAGGGCCTCGGGTGTGTTTCGGGTGGTTAACGGACCAACTTTTGGCTTAAATTCTAGGCAGTTTGGTGCTGGTGTAAGGTTCTGGTTTCCTTCTACGCGATCGCGTGAGGATGTTTGCGATCACGTAGGTTAATTGCTGAAGAAGAATTTTTGTTAATTGCGATCGCATGGAATGGTTTGCGATCGCGTGAGTATGAATGTTTGGTCAGTGCGATCACGTGATCTTGTTTGCGATTGCGTAGAGTTTAAGGGGCGCATGGGTGAGTTGAGCTTTTTTCTTCGCGATCGCGTGGAATGGTTTCCAATCGCGTGGGTTTAAGTCTTGCTGAATCGAGATCACGTGAGGTTGTCTGCGATCGCGTAAGGTAAATTGATGGGGCAGCAAGTTTGTTCTTCGCGATCGCGTGCCAAAGTCTGCGATCATAGTGAAGGAATTATTTTAGCTGGGCAGAATGTTAAAAGGCCGGAAGTGCGAATTTGGTTGTTATTTTCTCCGTTGTTGCATGTGCACTTAAGAGCTTTTGAAAGAGAATTGAAGAGGAATCAAGGAAAATCATCTGGAGGTAAGAATTTCAACTTCTTAACACGTTTCTATGTCAATTCCTAAGTAATTAAACCACAAAATTCTGGAAATTTAGCCAAAGTTGGGGAAGAAGGGTGCATGGAATTTTTTTTTTTTGAGGATTTGAGTGGAAAATTGTGGTCCGACTTTAGTATTCTTGGTATGCATAGAATCATGGGAGGACGTGGTTTATAATGATGTAAAAATTATTAAATTCCGAGATGTGGGCCCGGGGCTCGGGTTTGGCCGAATTTCGAGAATTTTGATTTAATTGATAATTTTCGATTGGGTTGTGTTCCTTGAGTATATATTAATGATGTTGAACTGGTTTTGGCTAGATTCGGAGGAATCGGGAGCTAATTTGAGGGGAAAAGGCATAGCGGACTAGTGTCGCTGCCCGGTAGGGGTAAGTAATGGTTATAAATCTTGTCCTAAGGGTATGAAACCCCGAACTGCATTATTTTCTCACTGAATTTGGAAAGGCGCAGATGTCAGATGACGAGTATGTGGCGCGTACTGATTTTTGGATTGGACTAATCCTTTCCGCAGCGACTAATGAGTTGCATATTTACTCAAAATGTTATGTTAAATTATGTTCTAAAGATTTGTGAAATATTTGGGCTATAAGCCGTGTTTGAGGCCTCGTGCCGATCTACTTAGACCCTTTGAGGGCATTTTACTGCTGTTTTCCTCACTACCTGTTGATGATTTTTACTCAGCATCATTGTGGTTACTGTTTTATTTGAAACTCAGCCTGATTTACACTACATGAGCATTAAAATAATGTTTTTGGGTCGAGTACCCCATTCTACTACTTCGCCCGAGGGTCTTTTCGAGTGGTTCCACTGAGTGTGGCCGAGGGCCAAGAGTGATGGTGAGGTGCTGAGTGATATTAGCGCTTGGGCTGAAGGAGCCCCTCCAGAGTCTGTACACACCCCTAGTGAGCACACCGAGTGCGAGTTATTGAGTAATTGGGATTCATGAGTGGTTGTGAGGTGTTGGGTGATTGTGAGGTGTTGAGGGATGGTGAGGCATGCCCGAGGGGCTGATTATGAAACATGTTTTGCTCGAAGGGCTACTTATGATTTTACTACATTCATATGCATACCAAATCTTGTTTGAAGTTGTTAAAAATGTGCATTGTTTTAAGGACTTTTATGAAGTTGATTTCTAAGGCATGATGATTTCGTATATCTATGTATACTATTGGAAAGTAAGGCTGTGTATATTGTGACTTGATGTCATTGATTTTTATGTGATTCCTTGCTACTTAGACTTGATTTAGTTTCATTACTACTGAGTTGGCGTACTCACTTTACTTCATGCACCTCGGTCTGCAGATTCAGGAGCAGATATCGAGCGTTAGCTTTTATACATATATCGCAGCGGAGCCGGATCGTGGGGATATAGAGGTAGCTGTTCAGCGTTCGCAGCATCTCTACTTTCCCTTCCTGTTGTATTTAGCTTTGATTCGGAGTTTTGTATCATAATAGTTTATTTTGGCTTATTTCACTAGATGCTCATGACATGTTGGCTCCGGGTTTTGGGGATGGCAGTACTGTATATAAAATTTGCCTATTATATTAAGAACTTTCTTTATATTGTTATGAATTGCTTGAAACTTAAATGGAATTTTCAAAAGGAAATGTGAACACGCGGTAGTCTGCTAGACTAGTTCCACGATAGACGCCATCACGGCTAGTTAGAATTTGGGGTCATTACACAACCAATCTAACACAACGTAATGAAGCTGAACCACATATAATGAAGCAAAAACGGGGCAAACGGGGCTAAACTCTTGGAACGACCCACCGGGTCGTTTCCTCCCCCACTTAAACATACGTTTGTCCTCGAACATTCCAAGGGTTGTTCTCCAACACCATCGAACTGCCCCGTTACCTCTCCATGCAGATACCCGGGGGTGATCCCACGTCACCCTATCCCATACAGGTCCAATATCACAACACAGTTGAAATTTCAAAATCCAACCTGACCCATAAACCTTAGAACCAAATTTCCAGTTCTGAAGTAATATACAAGATCAAAATTCCACAACTATAAACTAAACAGGTATGAACATGCTGGATCAAGCCATATACGCACCCCAGATGAAATCACATAATACACCACATGACTCAAACACTTATAGCGATAAATCTTAAGCACAATAACTGCTCAAGACAACTCAATACCGGTACATAACCTCTTATCAAGAAATGCCTTGCTCTAACACTTTCATATACTGCCAATGATAAAATAAAGACGTAGGAACTAACAACCATTCGTCCGATCAGTCAGACATGAAGCTCCCCCTTCCCAAACAGGAAATATAGCAGATTTCTAAGATGACTTCCGATATTTATCCTTCCAACTATGCTGTAGACAATTCTGACAATATTCATTCTAGGTCCAATGACCTCTTCTCATCCAACACGACCACTCTAATTACATGACACATAGATACAATTCGGAGTCATAACCTGTGCAACTCGTGCACTCAATAGCAACATCCCAACGTAATCAAGTTATATGAAAGATTCGCGTGAGAGGACTATCCTGTAATTAATAATTACCATCACAACATCATACTAAAAGCCTGGCACACACCGTGAAAATCAAAACACACAAATCCAATACCAAAGGTCATTCCCCTACATAACTGCGCTACACTGCGTGGACTCGTCCAAACGCTGGTCCACATGAAATACTACAAGCCGCCTTACCCAAAATCAATAACCGTTCGAAATTCAACATCAAATACTCAAAGCGCATTGCCATAACCATGGGGAAACCGGACGATACCATGCCATACGAATCAGAAAGTGCATAATCAATACGCCTCAATCTCGCAATACCCAAATACTTACCTTACTCAGATCCCGCTATAAAGCCCAAATAAACCCACACCGTAAGTGCATATAACTAACAATCACCACGCCTCACAACATCGAAGGGTAGCTCGTAGGTCACCCCAAAACATGAATAAACTCAATCACAATCAAATGGTACATTCCTCAAAAGTAGAAATTCGGTGTCATCAATTCCGACTCGGTGCAGAACACACACTCATACGGTCATACCAATAACTCTGAATCAACTCTGGTCACCCACAACAGATAGAGAAATTATTGAAAAGTTCACAATAACTGAATCATGGTACATAGTAACATCCGACTAGCTTTGCTCGCATCTTCACAGTTCACTACCACAAAATAACCTGTTTATGAGAACTCTCAGTCTCGAAATCCATGAAGCGCATGAATTCCTATATCTGACCTCAATTCCACCGCTCAAATACATAGCACATCCCTAATTCTCAATCATCCAATAGAACCCATTTACCCAATAGAGTACACTACGACCTGTATCGAAGAGTTTCCATTACTCGAGTCATTCCCAGACTCCACCTCTGCACGTCATAACTGATCCACCAATATACCTCGAACTGAAACCAATATGGCACATAATCGTGCAATCAGCTTATAATTAACAGACTCCCCCACTTGGCTGAAAACCAATGATCAAGACAAACAATAATTCATAATGCCCATAATAACACAATCCGTCTAACTGCTCAATTCATCTGCAAACCTCGCATTCACCATTGTAATAATCATGCCAACTTCCACAAGCGATCTAAACCCAATTACAACATATATCATTTACTGGTAAAAGAGAACTTGCTACTGAACAACATAAGGATCACACACCCCAGGACAAACCGCATGAGATACCCCTGACGGCTTAGCCTCAAACTGATATCTCTCTCTACACTTCCGAAGATCATAACTATCACGCAATCACTACATCCTCCTACATAAACACAAACAACGTCTACCCTCGAGGCATCACAATATGCGGTATAAGAACCTGACGCTGATGGCAGGATTAATACTTCGAAAATTTTGCATACAATATCTTCTCCCTCAAGGTTTGAAGCACAACTCTCAAATGCTACTCATGATCCTCCCGATATTGAGAATGCACCAAGATCTCGTCAATAAACACGATGACGAAAGAATCCAGATAAGGACGAAATACACGGTGCATCAAGTGCATAAAGGCTGCTGGGGCATTGGTCAGCCGAATGGTATAACCAGAAACTCATAATGACAATATCTAGTCCTGAAAGCAGTCTTCGTAAGGTCTGGCCCCCGAATCTTTAACTGATGATAGCCGGAACGCAAGTCAATCTTGGACAATAACCTGGCACCCTGCAACTGATCAAACACGTCATCTATACGAGGCAAGGGATACCGATTCTACACCGTAACCCTGTTCAACTGCCGATAATCAATACACATACACATAGAACCATCCTCCTTCTTTTCAAACAACACCGGTGCACCCCAAGGTGACACACTAGGACGAATGAACCCCTTATCTAGGAGTTCCTGAAGGTGATCCTTTAATTCTTTTAGCTCCGCTGGTGCCATACGATAAGGTGGAATAGAAATAGGCTGAGTGCCTGGCACCAGGTCAATACCAAAATCAATGTCCATGTCAGGTGGCATGCCTGGCAGGTCTGCAGGAAACACGTCTGGAAAGTCACGGACCACAGGAACCGAAACAATAGCGGGGGTCTCACCACTGACATCCCTTACAAAATCCATATACGATAAACACCCCTTCTCAACCATAAGCTGAGCCTTCAGGTAGGAAATCACCCTGCTAGGAACATAATCAGAAGAACTTCTCCGCTCAACCCTCGGACATTCGGGCATACCTAAGGTCACGGTCTTAGCGTGACAATCAAGAACAACATGACAGGGAGATAACCAATCCATGCCCAATATCACATCAAAATCGACCATGCTGAGTAACAGTAGGTCCACTCAGGCCTCCAGACTCACAATAGATATCACACACAACTGATACACACGGTCCACAATAATAGTATCGCCCACCAGAGTCGACACATGAACATATGTAGCTGAAGGCTCATGGGGCATATCCAGAAAATGGGCGAAATGTGATGAAACATAGGAATATGCTACCCCTGGCTACCCGTATATGCCATGATGCCATCAATGAATACAATAACAAAGGAGTGCTGATACGGCTGAAATACACCATTAATCGAATACACGAACTCTACTGGGGAAATGATTAGCCTAAAAGACATCACCAGGAACTCATAACTCAACAGAAAGATCCGCTTCGCTCCACAACTGAACCACATGAGAGGTCTTTCAATACACTCACAACTCGAAGCCATATACCAAATCGAGACGGAAATCAAACACTCAATAGTTCTTGCCACATTCCCAGTCACTCCTTTTGTCACAAATCACAGTCTGAACACATCTAACCATCAAATCACACTCACCACATAGGCTTCCAGCCACAAAGTCCCGTCAATAAGGACATCAACGGACATATAAGTCCCCAAATACATGTTCTCACACAATGAAGTCTCAGCACTCAAGCCACAGAATGAATCCGGACTCAAGTCCTCCAGAATGGACCATTACCAACACGCCAAAATCAAATCTCATCCGTGGAAGTCACAAGTCGTCGATGCACAGCTGATACCAAGCGCTCTCGTGCACGTTCGAATACATGGAAGAAATTCGAGAGTTACACTCTTGGATGAATAAAAAGGATTCTCACGACAAGAATTCAAGAAAAATGAGATTGTTCCTAAGGGTTCTTCAGCCTCTCGAAGATAAGTACAGACGTCTCCGTACCGATCTACAAGACTCTACTAAACCTGCTCATGACCGTTGAGTCCAATGTAACCTAGCGCTCTGATACCAACTTGTCACAACCCACAACTGGCCGTGATGGCGCCTATCGTGATACTAGGCTAGCCAATTTACTAAAAATAATGAAATGATTTTCCATTTAATACATGAAATATCTGAATTTCCATAATAATTCTGTTTCTTAAGCATTTCAAATACAATAAAAATGATTTGAACATCTAAGCACAGTCCCAATATCTGGAGTCAACCGTCATGAAGCATCTAAGAAGTGATACAGTCTAATACAAATCCTCTACTACAACAAATCTGGGAATGTAAAGTACAAATCATAGAGTAGGAAGGAGAAAGAGTAGGCTGCGGACGCCGAGCAGCTACCTCACAATCTGTGAACAATGCTCCAAATGGGGTAGCTCAACTATCGCTCTGCCCGGTACCTGAATCTGCACACAAGGTGCAGGGAGTAATGTGAGTACGCCAACTCAGTAAGTAACCAAAGTATCTAAAAACATGAGTGTAGTGACGAGCATTTATAAATCATGTAAATCCATATAATAAGTGACTGTGGAAATAAGTAAATCAAGTCAGGAATTTACATTTCCGAGTATTTCATAAAACTCCAGCTTCCATTTAAAAATCTCATAAAAAAACATTTATCCAACATTTATCATCAGATGCTCAGTGTAAAGAAGAGTGAAAAAACAGTAGTTTCATAAAATATAAACCCCCCAGGCACAATATCACTCACAATAAAGCCTCTCATTCACTCGTGACTCTACTCTCATAAGTCAACGCTCACACTCTACACTCTCACTCATCAGGTACCATATAACAACTGTTGTTGCGTGCAACCCGCTCCAATACATATATATATATATACATATATATATATATGTATATATACATATATATGTATATATACATATATATATATATACATATATATATATATATACATATATATATATATATATATATATATATATATATATAGATGCGGCGCGCGGTCCGATCCATATAACATACGCTGCGGCGTACAACGCGATCCATATAATAGTCGAGTGCGCTCACTGGGGGTGTACAGACTCCTGGAGGGGCTCCTTCAGCCCAAGTGCTATATTGCTGCGATGTGCAGCCCGATCTAATGTAAATATATTGCTGTGGTGTGTAGCCCGATCCATATACAATGTATATTGTATATTGCTGCGGTGTGCATTCCGATCCATACATAATGTATATATTGCTGCGGCGTGCAACCCGATCCATATGTAATATATAACATATATATTGCTGCTGCGTGCAGCCCGATCCGAAACTATCCTCTCATACTCGGCTCTCGGCCTCATTACATATATATTCATAACTATCCTCATATACTCGGCCCTTGGCCTTATTGCATATATATTCATAACTATCCTCACATACTTGGCTCTCGGCCTCATGACATATATATTCATAACTATCCTCACATACTCGGCTCCCGGCCTCATTACATATATATTTATAACTATCCTCAAATACTCGACTCCCGGCCTCATTACATATATATTCATAACTATCCTCACATACTCGGCTCTCGGCCTCATTACATATATATTGATGCGGCGTGCAGCCCGAACCATAACTATCCTCACATGCCACTCGGGCAATTCATATCAACTCACTGGACTCGGCCCAAATTACTTCTCAGAGTTTCAAAACCGTGTGATAACAGTGAAAATAACAAGAAGTAGAAAACATGACTGAGTTCACAATTGTTCTATCAGGGTAGTGTAAGAATAGTAAGTACCTCTGAGGTCTAAACAGGTCGGCACAAGGCCCCAAAAATGGCTCACAGCCCATAAACAAGTATAAATTTCTAAAATACGGGATATCATAAGGTTTCAAATCGAATACGCGGCTTAATAGTCGCTACGGGACGAACCAAGTCACAATCCATATCGGTGCACTCCCCCACGCTCGTCACCTAGCATGCACGTCACCTTATTTACCACAACAATATCAAATACCGAGGCGTCAAACCCTCAGGTTTAGAGTTACAATCGTTACTTACCTCAAAACATACCCAAAGACTATTTCGCGATGCTCTTGCCCCTCGAATCATCTCCCAAATGCTCCGAGCCTATCACAAATCAGATCAATAACTTCAAAATATGCTAGGGAGACGAACCCAATAGAAAACTATCAAAATTAGGCACAATTCCCGAAATTTGCCAAATCCGGCCCTCGGGACCGCATCCCGGAATTCGATAAAATTAACACCACGAGAATCCTCATCCTCCCACGATTCTATACATATCAAGAACACCAAAATGGGACCACAATTGCCCCTCCAATTACCCAATCAAAGTCTCAATCTTTTCATGCCTTAACTTCCCCAATTTTGGGTTTAAATCCAACTAATTTCCGGTTTAATTACTTAGAAAACAACATAGAATCGAGTTCTTGGTCCAAGAAACTTACCTCCATAGAAGACCCTCGAAATCCCTCTCCAAATTGCTCTCAAAATGATTCAATCCGCATGCAAAATGAAGAAATGCCAAAATTTCGCGAAGGCATGAATTTATGCTCTTCTGGCCAGTGGTCTCGCACCTGCGGACCCGCACCTGTAGTCCCAGGTGCGCTTCTACGCACTTGACTCAAGTCCCTATTTCCCGCACTTGCGACTACCTCTTTGCACCTGCGCTTCCGCAGGTGCAGCCACCTATCCGGACCTGTGATCCCTTCACAAGCTGCCAAACTCCGCACCTGCGCATTATCCTCGCACCTGCGTCTCCCCTTCCATAGGTGCAGCCACACCAGCAAAAAGACACCAGCATCAATTTTGCTACAAATCCCTAAGTCCAAACCTTCATTAACCATACGAAATCATTCCCGAGCCCCTCGGGGACTCAACCAAACATACCAACACATCCCATAACCTCATTCGAACTTAGTCAAGCCTTCGAAATACCAAAAAACAACGCAAAAACACTAAAATCACATCAAATTCAAGCCTATGAACTTTGAAACTTCTAATTTCTCCAATGATACCGAAACCAACCAAAACACATCCGATTGACCTGAAAATTTGCACACATATCCAAAATGACATTATGAACCTGCTCCAATATCGAAATTATATTTAGACCCCGATACCCTATTTTCCCCTGCCGACTGGAAATCGCCAAAAACTAACTTTCGCCAATTGAAGCCTAATTCTACACCGGACATCAAACCTTCATTCCGTACACACTCCTAAGTCCCAAATCACCTAACGAAGCTATCTGAATCATAAAATCCACAATCCGAGGTCGTTTACCAATAAGTCAACTTCTGGTTGAGTTTTACATTATTGAACCAAGATAAAATACTAAGTGTCTCATTTCTCTCCAAAAATCGCTCCGAACCCGAGCCAACCAATTTAACACAATGTAAGGAAGCTGAACCACATATAATGAAGCAGAAATGGGGGAAATGGGGCTAAACTCTCGGAACGACCGACCGGGTCATTACATATGGTAAACTCTATAAAGCTTATGACTTGTACTACCGGGTTTTTGGGATGTTGCAATGTATAAAGAATTAATTATTTTAGAAAAATAATATATTCTTTTTGTTGTTATTCCATGAATATTAGGCTTACCTAGTCCTTAAGACTAAGTTCCATCACGATACCCAACAGAGGGAAATTCGGTCATGACAAGTTATCAGCTTCGATTCTCTCTACACGTGCCACATATAGGGCCATATCAGTTCCTGACCACCGCATCAACACACACTAGTCCCCAGCTGCATAATATAGTCATAGAAATCAAAATCAAATTCAGTGATGCAATTCAAAATATCAGAATTACATGATAATGAGCACATTCCATTTCTAGTATCCCTACCAATAGCAACATAAATTGTTATTCAATCTATATTGCTGTAATAAAAAATAAAATGGTAAACTTTCTGAAATAGAAACAGAAACAGGAAGTTAGTAGAACCAGTATGACAAAATAAATTCTGAAAACAATATCGGAATGAATCGAGCCTACTGAATGCGCAGTGTCTCTTAAAGGAAATTATTCCCCTCAAGTACCCGAGGTGCTGGAATATTATCCTCCCAGGATAGAACGATTTAACTCACCAATGTATTGGTACCAAAAATGCCGGTGAACTTCGAACCACTCAATGGTCATAAAAAACAGTGGAAAATATTGGCAGAAGAAGAAGAAGAAGATAATCTGAAAATTTAGTAAGTAAAGATTCTGGGATTCAAGGCATATTTATAGACTAGTTGGCACTATTTCTGAAAAGGTTTGCAACCTTTCAGAAATAGTCATAACTGTTGGAACAGGTGGGAATATTTCTGTTTAAATATGCGGGAAAATAGAAAACATATTTAAAATATCCCGGGAAAGAAAATGAACTGAACCGAGTCGCGCGCGGGTCCTGAGTTATTCTGGATTTAATTTTCATTAATTAATTAAATAATTAAAAGGAATTTTTTCCTAAAAAATTAATCAATCAATCGATATTTGACCAAATCCAAATTCGAAGCTGAAGACGACGGCGCGAGGCTTGCCTTCTTCTTAACTCTTTAAGAGCCAGAAGAAGAGCAATTGTATGTATATCCATCAAATGTCTTTTCTTTCTCCAATATGGGATAATGTCCCTTTGCCAAGGAGGGAAACTCAAATATTTCATTTTTCCTCCATTTCCCATTCACCATCTTTAAGCTAAACCAAGCTTAAAAAGCCCAACAATCCCACACATGAAGGGGGAATGACTATAAAATAAAGGAATGCACAGACGAGTGAGTGTTTTACATGCAAGGATTAATTGCATCTGGATAAGCAGGTTTCCCTTTGAACTTTCCATAGTGAACTTATATCGGATATACTCGGTCAATCGGTAGATTTGATATCTTTGAACCGTCGGCTTTGTTGTATACCTAGACAACATAAGTCACACAATTAACCCTTAACCATATATGGTTCTCATAGTTGTGTTCATTTCAGCCATGAACACCACCTAGTTTCATGAGTGCTTAGAGAATTGGCCTTTACTTTCATTCCCCTTGAAGTGGCTTACACTTCACACTCACATAGGTGATTTCTAAACGTGTAATCCTATAGACACAATATCTAGTCCTATCCTGCCAAACTTAGCAAATCATTAAAAAGCTTTTAAGCTTTATTGATTAATCAAAAAGCCTTAATGCTTTACCTCGATTTCTGAACATTGTCTTCATCACGAGAATGGGTTGAGTTATTTGACAATGTTGAACCATCCTTCATAACTTTGTTTGATATCTTTGAACCTAGCTCTTGGAATCTCCAGTCTGCTAGGTAGAGTTACCACCATGCCGAATTGTTCTAGGCCTTAACGCCATTCCCTTTGATGATATTTCAACTACCTCTCTAGATATCCCTTTTGTAAGTGGATCCGACACGTTATCTCTTGATTTTACATAGTCAATCATGATAACACCACTAGAGAGTAGTTTTCTAATGGTATTGTGTCTCCGTCGTATATGACGAGATTTTCCATCATACATAACGCTCCCTGCCCTGCCTATTGCCGCTTGACTATCACAATGTATACAATTAGGTGTCAAAGGTTTAGGCCAAAATGGAATATCTTCCAAGAAATTCCGGAGCCATTTAGCTTCTTCACCGGCCTTATCTAAAGCTATGAATTAATATTCCATTATAGAACGGGCGATGCACGTTTGTTTGGATGATTTCCAAGACACTGATCCACCCACAATTGTGAAAACATATCTACTCGTGGATTTAACTTCAGATGATACGGTGATCCAATTTGCATCACTATATACCATGATCATGGAGGGATATTTATTATAATGCGAAGCATAATTTTGGGTATGTTTCAGATACCCCAAAACTCGTTTCATTGCCATCCAATGTATTTGATTGGGATTACTTGTAAAACGACTGAGTTTGCTAATAGAACATGCTATATTTGGTTGCGTACAATTCATGATATACATCAAAATTCCCAATGCTCTTGCATAGTCCAGTTTCAAGTCACTTTCATCTTCATTCTTTTGAAGTGCATAACTCACGTCAATTGGTGTCTTGGAAATTTTGAAATCCAAATACTTGAACTTGTCAAGTACCTTTTCAATGTAGTGAGACTGTGATAATGCTAGACCTTGTGGAGTCTTGTGAATTCTGATTCCTAAGATCATATAAGCAATTCCTAAGTCTTTCATGTCAAATTTTCTAGCCAACATACGCTTAGTAGTATTTATATCTGCCATATTTTTGCTCATTATCAACATGTCATCAACATATAAATAAACAATGACTTCATGACCTGGAGTGTTTTTAATGTAAAAAATTTGTCACTCATTGATTTTAAACCTACTTGCCAACATTTTTGGGTCAAATTTGGCATGCCATTGTTTGGGTGCTTGTTTAAGTCCATAAAGTGACTTAACAAGTTTGCACACTTTCTTTTCTTTACCAGAAAATCACAAAACCCTCAGGTTGTTCCATGTAAATCTCTTTCTCCAATTCTCCATTTGAGAAAGTTGTTTTAACATCCATTTGATGGATTTCAAGATTATACACGGGTGCTAGTGCCACTAATACCCTAATAGATGTTATCCTTGATACTGGCGAGTAAGTGTCAAAGTAATCAAAGACTTCCTTTTGTCTATAACCTTTGACAACAAGTCTTGCCTTAGTGCCATCAGCTTTCATTCCGTTTAAAGATCCATTTCAAATCTAAAGGCTTATTTTCCGGAGGAAGATCAACCAATTCCCATGTATACTTATCCAAAATTTATTTAATCTCACTATTGGCTACCTCTTTCCAAAACGCTAAATCAGAAGATAACATAGCTGCTTTAAAAGTTTGAGGCTTATTTTCAAGCAAGAATGTCACAAAATCTGGTCCAGTGGAAGTATATTCTCTTTGATGCTACGCCTTGGATCTTCTACACTTGGATTATTTTCTTTTGGTTCTTCCCGAGGTCGTTTAGGTCTTTCACTTAATGACTCGCATTCAGTTTTATACGGATAGGATCTTTCAAAGAATTCAACATTATCTAATTCCATTACCATATTAACATGAATTTCGGGATTATCGAATTTATGAACCAAAAACCGACATGCTTTACTGTTTGTAGCATATCTAGTGAAAACACAATCTTTAGTTTTTAGTCCGATTTTAACCCTTTTAGGTAAAGGAACTTGTACCTTTGCTAGACACCCCACACTTTGAAATATTTCAAGTTTCGTTTCTTCCTTTCTATTTTTCATATGGAATAGATTGCATTTTGCTATGGGGTACTCTGTTGAATATTCGATTAGCTGTAAGGATAGATTTCCCTCACAAAATCGGTGGTAATCTAGAACTTATTAATAAAGAATTCATCATTTCCTTTAATGTCCGATTTTTTCTTTCCGCAATTGCATTGGATTGAGGTGTGTAAGGTGAAATAGTTTGATGGATAATTCCAAATTCAGAACATATTTCTGCAAACGGAGATTCATATTCTCCACCCTTATCACTTCTAATCATTTTGATCTTTTTATTCAATGGATTCTCCACTTCATTCTTGTATAACTTAAATACTTCAATTTCTTCATCCTTACTATTAAGCAAATAAACATAACAATATCGAGTCCATCGTCAGTAAAAGTAATAAAATACTTTTTCCCATATCGATATGGTGTCGACTTCATATCACAAATATCAGTATGAATTAATTCTAAAGGATTTGAATTCCTTTCAACAGACTTATAAGGATGTTTTACAAACTTAGATTCAACATAAAGAACGTTGTTGAGCATTAACACCTTGCCAGAAGTATTATTTCCAGTGGAAAGCTCTTCTTCGGGACCAACAGTAGATTAAGTCGCAAATTCTTCTTTGACAGCACAAATATGTTGAGTGGCTCCAGAGTCAATCCACCACTCCTTCGGATTTCAACCTAGGTTGCATTTCGAAAGTATTACACATAGATCATCAATGTCACCATTCTTCTCCACTATGTTATCATGTCCGTTCTTCTTATCCTTTTTCGGGAGACGATAATCAGGGGCTTTGTGACCAACTTTTTCACAATTGTAGTAGTTGCCCTTGAATTTCGTTTTGTTCTGCTCCTTAGCCTGTCCAGAAGACCTCTTCCTCTTCTTACTTTTTGGAGAAGTCTCCTCAATGATATTAGCTCCCATAATCGTTGAATTTCCACGAGACTTCTTCTCAGCTGTTTTGTTGTCTTCCTCAATCTTGAGACAAATCACAAAATCTTCCAACTTCATTTCTTTGTGCTTGTGCTTAGGATAGTTCTTGAAATCTCTCCACGAATGAAGCAATTTTTCAATCATTGTAGCCACTTTAAATGCTTCATTAACGACCATACCTTCAGCAATAAGGTCATGAAAAATAATTTGAAGCTCTTGAACTTGGGTTCCAACAGTTTTACTGTCTATCATTTTATAGCCTAGAAACTTAGCAACCACGAAATTCTTCAAGCATGCATCTTCAGTCTTGTACTTCTTCTCAAGTGCGTCCCATAATTCTTTCTAAGTATTCATCGCATTGTACACATTGTACATGTCATCCTCTAAAGCACTTAAGATATAGCCTTTGCAAAAAAAATATGCATCTTTCCATGCCTCAATAATCATGAATTTCTCGTTGTCCGGCATGTACGCAGTAGGCACTGGAGGTTCTTTACTAGTGAATTTCTGCATACCATGTGTGGTAAGCCAGAAGAACACCCTTCGCTGTCATCCTTTGAAGTTGGATCCAGAAAATTTCCCTAGTTTTCAGCCGGTGGAACAACAGTTCGGCTTGACGAGGCTATCGTCGTTGCTGCAACAGTCACAGAAGGATTTTGTTATCAATTGCCATTTCTCACTGTCAATAACAGAAGAGTTCAATTAATGGCAGAAAACAGAAGTAAACAATACTGTAATTAACAGTAAACAATATGTTTAATAAATAAAAACTAGAAGTTTTTATATACTGTTTCACAGAAAACGATGAAGTTTCTATGTTCTTCAAAATATTTCTGAATTTCAATACTTTGATGAAGTTCTTATATCTTCAAATAAGAATAGTAAAATTCAGAAGGAGTAGAAAACTACACAAGTTTTAATCTCCACAAACAGAATACATAATACAATAAATTAATTTCCTTAAGATTGTTATTCAATCTGTATTGGTGTAGTAAACAATAAAAATAGTAAATTTTCTGAAATAGAAATAGAAACAGAAAGTTAGTAGAAACAGTATGATGAAATAAATTCTGAAAACAATATTGGAATAAATCGAGCCACTGAATGCACAGTGTGTCCTTAAGGAAATTATTCCCCTCACATACCCGAGGTTCTGGAATATTATCCTCCCAGGATATAACAATTTAACTCACTAGTGCATTGGTACCAAAAAAACCAGTGAACTTCGAACCACTCAACGGTCATAAAAGACACTGGAAAATATTGTGCAGAAGAAGAAGATGATTATTAGAAAATTTAGTAAGTAAAGATTCTGGGATTCAAGGCATATTTAAATACTATATGTCACTGTTTTTGAAAAGGTTTGCAACCTTTTAGAAATAGTCATATCTTTTTTTTATGTGTATTGACTTGCGTGCGTGGTCGAGTTTAGTTATCGATGATTCGGAATCAAATCGGAAGAAGGATTCTAGTTTTGGAAGCTTGAGCGGTAAGAGTTGACCAGAATTTGACTTTTGTGTAAACGGATACGGAATGGGATTTGGATGATTTCAATAGCTTCATAAGGTAATTTTGGACTTAGGCGTGCATCTGAATTTGGATTTTGATGTTCGTAGGATAATTTAAAGCATTTCGGCGGAAGTTGGAAAAGTTGAAGTTTGGAAGGTTGGGAGGTTTGACCAAGAGTTGACTTTGGCGATATCAGGGATGGAATGTGATTTTGAGAGTTGGAACAGCTCCGCTATGTTATATGGGACTTGCCTGCAAAATTTGACGTTATTCCGGGTTGGTTTGATAGGTTTCGGCACGAGCTTTCGAAGTTGGAAGATTTGGAAGTTCATAAGTTCGATTCATGGTGCAATTCGTAGTATCGTCATTGTTTGATGTGATTTGATCCCTCGATTGGGTTCTTGTTATGTTATTGAACTTTTTGGTATGTTCGGACGAGGTCTCGAGTGGCTTGGGTGAGCTTCGGATAGGTTTAGGTTGTGTTACGCTTGTTTTTTATGCTTCGCCATCGTTTCTTCAAGCATAAATGGTACCGCATTAAGCAAATGAGCTCCAAATTCAGTTTTTATTGAACCTTTAGATCCGTATCGTAACTATGGAGCCATAACAAAAAGAATTATCGAAGTGGACATCGTATACGGGAGTTATGCTCATTTTCGTGTCGGGGAGACTACTGGTTTCTGGTGTGGTCGCAATGCGAACATTTCTATCGCAATTGCGATGCCCAGTTCGCAATTGAAAATTTTTTGTCACAAACGCGGCCTTTTCCATCCATGTTCTTATTCGCAATTGTGAGGGCTTCTTCGCTTTTGCGAGGGTTCGCAATTGAGAACCTTGGATCGCAAATGCGACATCTGCAGCTTGTTTTCAGCTGTGTAATTCAGGGTTTTGCTCCATTTTATGAACTTTTTGAATCCTAGGTCGGAGAATGGGCAATTTTGAGAGAGGAATTTCATCTACAATCGTTGGGTAAGTTCCCTTGATCAATTTCTAAGTATATTTCATGATTTTATTTGAGTTTTAACATCAAAATGGTGAGAATCAAAGTGAAAAATTTGGGAAAAATTGTAAAAACTTTCAAAATTAAAAATGATAATTTGAGGGACCAAATGGTATCGGAATTTGATAATTTTTATATGATTAAGCTCGTATCGGAATGGGTATTCGGCTTTTGAGAAATTGTCAGGTTCCGAGGTGTGGGCCCCCGGGTCGACTTTTGGGATCGATTTAGATTTTAAGATTGAGTCTTTATGATCTGGAATAGTTTCTTATGATTTTTATTTGTGCTTTGAAGCTATTTTGTTTAGGTTTGAGCCGTCCTGTCACGGCCCAAATTCTCCCTCCGTGAATTTGTCATGACGACACCTAGTCTATTCGACTAGGTAAGCCTAACACTTTGCGGGAATGAAATGAAAACATGAAAATTTACAACTAACACTAACCGATAATTTAAATAAGCAACTGAGATGCCGCTCGGTATATACAATAATCAACTCTCGAAATGTATATAACACTCCCAATACCTGGAACACCGTAAGTCACAAGCTTCTATGAAGTTCTAACTGTTCTATACATCACTGTCTATATTAAGAGGAGAATGAACATAGGGGGATAGAAGGGGACTCCGAGGATACGCAGGCGTGGGCAGATGTACTTTCAAGTCTACGAAATCAGCAGCGGCTGCAACTAAGGACAAGGCTGGTAAGAGGAACCTGGATCTGCACAGAAAAAACATATGGAGAAAAGGGCGTGAGTACACCACAATGACACCCAGTAAGTGCCAAGCCTAACCTCAGCCGAGTAGTGACGAGGTCAGGTTAGGGCCCTACTGGTATATATATAAGGCAAGACAAAAGTAACAACTCAGTACGCAGAGATAACAACAGGGTATCTCTCGAGATACTGTCTCGTAGTCCCAAACGTAAATGTGCAGGGGGATCTCCTGGAATATTGTTCCGTAGTCCCAAAGTAAATATGCAAAATAGGGGGATCTCCCGGAATACCGTTCCGTAGTCCCAAAGTAAATATGCAGAATACGGGGATCTACCGGAATACCGTTCCTTAGTCCCAAAAGTAAATACACAGATCAAACAATAAAATTTAACAACTACAACACGAAATCCTACAATTCAGACTAAGTACAAGTTAGGGAAAGACAGGAAAACTCACTAAACATGCTGCACGGAGTTCAGATAAACAATTAAGGCAAGTAGGCGTGCTATTCTAATCTATCAAGCTACTACACATGTTGATATGACTCAAATTAGAAGGAAAACAGGTTATTACTTAGCAGAAACTGGGTTTTTACAATAAATATCCCATGTACGTACTCGTCACCTCACGTACACAGAGCTCATATTTACAAGAAGTACCAAATCCTAAGGGGAGTTCCCCTACACAAGGTTAGGCAAGACACTTACCTCGAACCAAGCTCAATCAATCCGTAACAATGCTCTAGGAATGCTTATGGTCTACTTATAATAGTATATTGTCTACTTGTGATCATTTGTCATGCCTCTTGAATATTTAATTAATTATTGATCAATATGTTAAATGGTTCTTGATGATTTTCATTTTCGAATTCCAACAATCTACATGTTTAAGTTATAGCGTGCCTTGAGTGACTGCTCATGTCTTGCTTGAACTTCATAATCTTTCACTGGTGATTCTCGTGTGATATTCACCTATGCCTATTGTTTTGCATGTGTTTCATTTTTCATGTGATTGATTTGATGATCTAATTAATCCTAATTGAGATAAACTTGAAGGTTCCTGAGTTCATATCACCTACCATTTAACTTAAGCATGAAAGTCTAAGTATTTATATGCTCTTCCTTTCTATACTAGTATCTGTTAACTTTGAGAACAACTTATGGGATATCACTATGACATTCTCATGGTTATACCTAACTGTTAGATGCATTTGCATGAAACCATCTTGTTTAAGTTGAGTTGTTCTCTTTTCATGAAACTCTATTGCATATATTCTGTTAAGGTTAAGCTATCTTCCTCTTCATAGAATAAGTCATGATCATGTTTGGTTATAGTCAACTAGTAATTGATGTAAAACTGAACTTAGTTGTCTCATAATCAGTCAAAACCTTCGGTTACATGTTTAATTCAAAATCTACTTGGTGTAGTACTTCCCTATATTTAATTTCTTTAAACTACTATTGACTTTATGAAGCTTACATGCAGTTATATTTGAGATTATCTTCCATAAACATGATGTTCTGTACAAAGTTCATTAAGCTTGAATTGGGGTGCGATTCATTTTTTTAGCATTGTTTGATATGATTTGAAGGCTTGAATAAGTTTGTATGATGTCTTAGGACTTTTTGGTGTATTCGGTTGAAGTCTCGGGGGCTCGAGTGCGTTTCAGATCATTATCGGATTCATTTTGGACTTAGAGAAATAGCTGATGTTGGGCCTAGTGTCATCGCATCTGTGATGGGATTGGCCACAGGTGCGAGCTCGCTGAAGTGAGCGGAAGATCACAGATGCGTAGATGAGGAGGATAGCCATTGGTCGGTGGTGCGACATGTAAGCCGCAAAAGCAGAGCTGCTTCTGCGGAAGTGTGATCGTAGAAGAGGAGTAGGTGAGGAACTGAGGTGGCCAAGTTTCTCGCAGAAGCGCGTTCGCAGATGCACAGGGGTTGTGCGTAGGTGAGATACCTGGGAGTTTAAGTGAACTCTGCAGGTTCAGAGTCTTTGCCGCTAAAGCGATACCATAGAAGCGGAATTAGGACCGCATGTGCGGTTTAACTGGGCAGAAAAGGAGAAATTTTGAGGGTTTGATCCCATTTTTATTTTGGGATTTTGAGAGCTCGGATTGAGGCGAAAGTTTGAGGGGATTTCAGAGTAAACATTTGGGCAAGGATTCTTGACTTGTTTTTTGTTAATATCCACTAGTCCATCGTTAATTTAATCATTTAATTAAGGTTTTGGGCTAAGAAATTTGGGAAAAAGTTGGAAAGTTCTTAAACCAAAGTTTTGGACTTTGATTGAGATTTTGATATCGGATTTGAGTAATTTTTGTATGATTGAACTCGAGGTTGGATGGGTGTTCATATTTTGTGACTTTTACCCGATTCTGAGGCGTGGGCCTAGGTCGACCTTTTGAGGCGACTTTCAAAATTCTTGTTAAAGTATTGATTTCATTAATTAGATTAGTTTATTATAGTTGTATTTATGGTATGTAATTATTTTTGGTTAGATTTGGGATATACAGAGTCGGATAATAGAGGAAAAGACATATTTGTTGATTGATTGAGCTTGGCTCGAGGTAAGTGGATTTCCTAACCTTGTGTGGGGGAAATCCCCTTAGGATTTGGTATTGATGTGATACTTCTGTGATATGTGAGCGCTGTGTACGCGAGTTGACGAGTGCGTACACGGGCTAATTGTTGTAAAATCTTTTTTTTCACGGAGTAGTAGCCTGTTACATCTTAATTGAGTTATACCAGCATGTGTAGTTATCCTATTTAGTCTAATATTGCATGTCTACGTGTCTTAAATGCTTATTCGAAATATGTGCAGCATGTTTAGTTGAATTCCTGTCTTTCCTTGATTTGTATAAACCATAACTATAGAATTATTGTTGTTAATTGCTTTTTTCCATTGATTCGAGCTGTGTGTTTACTTTTGGGACTATGAGGCAGTACCTCGAGACATCCCCTGCATATTTACTTTTGGGACTAGGAGGCGGTACCTCGGGAGATCCCCTGCATATTTACTTTTGAGACTACGAGGCGATACCTCGGGAGATCCCCCTACACATTTACTTTTGAGACTACGAGGCGGTACCTCGGGAGATCTCCTTGCATATTTACTTTTGGGAATACGAGACGGTCTCTCGGGAGATCCCCTGTAGAGTATTTACTTTTGGGACTACGAGACGATATCTTGGGAGCGCCCCTGTTGTTTATCTTATTGTGCTGTGTTGTTATTTCTCCGTGAATTATTTTGTTAAATTCTCAGTATTTCTTCATGTTATTATATCTTCTGTCTTATTATTATATCCTAGTAGGGCCCGGACCTGACCTCGTCACTACTCTACCGAGGTTAGGCTTGGTACTTACTAGGTACTGTTGTGGTGTACTCATGCTACTCTTTTGCACATGATTTTGTGTGCAAATACATGTACCTCTTACCAACCCCGCTATTAGCTGAGAGTACTTGCTACTACTATGGAGACTTCAAGGTACATCTGCAGCATTCGCAGACCTCAGAGTCCCCCTCCATTCCCTCCTATGTTATTTTCTTTCCGTATTATCCTTAGACTTTGATGTAAAAGACACTTAGTTATCTCCTAGAAGCTTGTGACTTGTGACTATCAGGTTTTGGGAAATGTTGTTATACTCGAGTGTTTGGTTTTCTTGTACATGTTGAGCGGCATTTTATCAGTATATAGTTATTTGTTGAAATTTAGTTGTTAATTACTGCATTTATTTCCATTTTCTCGCAAATGTTAGGCTTACCTAGTCGTAGCGACTAGGTGCCGTCACAATGTCATACGAAAGGAGAATTGGGTCATGACATCCTCCTTAACCTTTAATTTATTAACACTTTCGGTTCTTTAGGGGTTTAGTGTTTAATGATAACGAGAGGTTTTCAATGTAAGTTATTTGCCATGTATAACAATCACATTAGTATATTTTTCCATATCATTTGAATATTGATATTTTCTTGTTTTAGTCGTTTATTTATATATTTTCATACATGTTTGAATATGTTGAATATATGGAACATGTATCTTATAACTTTTTTCTTTTTTTTGGGCATGTACACATTTGGGCCTGCTGAGTTCCTCCTAAGGAACTTAGGCCCAAGCCAGCCTTGTGGAATTTTTCTGGAGAGTCCAGTCAGCTGTAACCGTATTTCTCAATTGCTTGGCCTACCTTCTTGAGGCCTAACCACCAGAGTCCAGTCTTCTTTCCCTCATTTCCTTTGTTATTATTTATTACTTCCTTAACCTAGTCGACTGCTTCATTACTTTACCTACTGCCTTGTCGCTTTATCGTACTTTGTTATCATATATTTAACACTCACATATTAGATTACATACTTTATCTGCATGCTTTAATATCATGTGAAACATAGGCAAGCTTTAAATAATATAGGATTTAAAAGGAATTAGTGAGTAACTAATTCTCTTTCGCTAATTATAAGCGGCCCATATCATTATAATGTTCTTGCTCACTTGATTTTTCTTAAAGATTTTTGAAGCCCATAAATTAGTCAAAACAGCGCCCCCATTTTCAAAAAGGAAAATTAGAAAAGAATCATCTGTTTTACTAACAAGAGGTAAATCAGATTTTTACAAAATAGTGAAGTACTATCGCCCAAAGTTGGATTTTCAAAAGACCGCCTCTCTTTGAATTTTATAAATAAAGGTACATTTAGGTTCACTTTCTTACAAACATATTTGAGAGTTATATAACACTGATTCCTTAAATCAACTGCTTCCATAACTTAATCTCATTTTACAAGCCTTACAAAATATGGACTACTTTCAGAGATCTTTTAACCTATCTCTAGACTCTTTTATAATTTCACTTCCCTCGTAAGTCTTACACCCTTTTTATATACCCTCCCTTAGATATATATAGTAAGCATACTTTTAATGATAATTAAGAATAGTACAAATAACTGATGCCTTAAAATTAGTCTAAGTCCTATGGAACTACCTCAGGTAGATTTTAAGGGGTTCCTAACACCTTTCTCTTAGAATAACAAGAACCCTTACTCATAATCCCATCGGTTTGCAGACCTGTAAGGAACACGACTTAGTAATTAAATAGGTACACTAGTATACCTTTAAATATTAGCTGGCGGCTCTATTTCATCAACAACAGAGACACCACAAGTTGAATCTTGTTTTGTCTACTGCAAAATAGGGTGTAATAACATGGCGACTCTGCCGGGGAATTTCACTTAGGTTCTGACCTTAGCATACTTAGACTAATTTTGCATCTAGATTTATTTATACCTTGCTTTGATATACATAAAATTGCAGTTACATGCTTACCTGCTTTATTTTCTCTTTATAATTATCATACTCATTGTTGTTACACCCTTATATGTTACTACTTTATATATAATCTTCACATTTCTTCCAATCGAGTATTGGTCATACACTATCACACACAATGGCATGCGAGGGTTGTCTTTTACACCCATCCGAACCTTCTTTCTAAAACTCTCTAGTTTCAGAGAATGGATTTGTCAGGTCAGTATGAAACACTCTACTCTAGTAAAATAGGTCATATTGCATAAACCTTAGGTGAGCCAGACTCCTGCACCGACATATAATTACGAAAGCCACCATAATGTCAACGGGTCATGCACCCAACGGCATGTCTTTTGTGGAAAGACAAACAAACTTGACAAGACACTTAAAGATCCGAAGCAAACAATTACCCAAATATCTTTCTTTTACCTACCTCAAATAAATGGAAATCAACCGAAACATCCCTAAAATCAGCATGGTAATGGGGGCCCCACATAAACTAAAATGGTGGTGGAAGAATATTCGTCAGAAACACGGAGATGAGGTTTGTACGCACTTGGGGCCATTAACCGCATTGCTGAACATCCGAGCAGACAGGGTTCTCACTCGCCCGTTGATAGAATTTTGGGATCCGGCTAAGGTGGTGTTCAAATTTGCCGACTATGAGTTATTCCCGACATTGGAAGAAATTACAAGTTTCACGGAGTTTCTATTCAATGGAAGAAAGCCAGTATTGCCAGTTACTCTGCCCGGTTACCGATTCTTGGATGCCTTAGGTCTTTCCAACAGTAGGAGTCTCAAAAGTATCGAGGATGGATGGGTGAGCCTCGACCAGCTGTTCGACAAATTTGAGCACCGTGAAAGCTACAAATGGTATTTAGAGGAGTTTCAATGTGGCCAAGCAACGTGGGAGAGTCTCAGGCCTATCGCTTTATCAATAGCACTGTTGGGACTATTGGTCTTCTCGTAGCGAAGGGTTCGTATCAACATCAACTTGTTACCAATGGTTCTAGCGACCTTACGTGATAATCTTCAAGCTACTTTGGTGCCGATGGTGTTAGCTGAGATGCCGAGGGATTTGTCCGCATGTGCACGAGGGTATGATTTCCTTAAAGGTTGTAACTTGCTGCTTTAGATCTAGGCTACTGAACATTTCTTCCAGCGCAAGGCCACCATAGAGTATGTCGTAGGCGTCATCAATATGATCCACAAACCACAATGAAAGAATGAGACATTGGGTCTCCCCACACGGGCAAGAAGAATGGAGGGAAACAATGACAAATCTGATTGGAGAATGGATAAACTGGAAGATCTCCTAGTTAGGTGGAAGGGTAATATTCAGGACTCATCAGAAATACTTCATTGGGTTGATTGGACTTGAAGGTATTCAACCATACTCACCCCTGCGGGTCCTTAGAAGATTCAGGATGATCCAAGACGTGCCTCTATTGACAAGGACAACATTATACGAGATGAGTACAATGGGAAGATTTCAATTCCCAGGATAAGAAGGCTATAAGAGTAGAACGGCCTGGTCACAATGCCTATGAGTCAAAACTCGTGACGTACTCCTGAGTATTACGGTTGGATTAACGAGGAAGAGGAGTTGGCCCGGCCAAGCAGAGAGGGTATAGCTTGGTTAGAGGATGCGATGACTGATTTGCAAATTTACCATGAGATCCTGCCACATTACCTTGTGACCACTTCAATGCATCATCAAGTGGTCCCAAGATCCGTTTACCACATGTTGCCATCGGCTAAAGACGATGACCGGGTTGTGGAATACATCCAAATAGAGTCAAGCACATAGCCAGAAGAAGATTCGAAGGAGGATTCTAAATTCAACGATGAAGAAGAGGAGTTTGAGGAAAACCCAAAGGAGGATCCGAAATATCATGACCCAAACCGATGGGCCGTGACGGGAACCCGGTACCTTACTCAACCGAGTACCAATGCAACGTATCTTTCGTATCATAACATCATAGGTAAATGAAACGAAAAGGCTGATTTGAGATAACTAAAGTGAAACATGAGGGAACACTCGACATAGGACTGACTGGCGTGTAATAAAAACTTATACATATGACATACGCGCCTATAAGGCCAAAATGATCACTCGTACACTAAACATAGGCCGACAAGGCCATACAGTCTTTCATATACATGACATATGTCTACAAGCCTCTAAGAGTAGATCAATACCATAAAGGTTGGGACAGGGCCCCTCCACACTAATCAATACACGTCTAAATCATACTGACCAAATAAGCAACTCCGAAGCAAGTGGAGCGCACCAACACCTTCCGCTGAGCTGATAGCCTACTTGGAAGACTCTCGATCTTTCTATCGGGACCTGCGAGCATGAAATACGACATCCCCAGGAAAAAAGGACGTCAGTACAAATAATGTATTGAGTATGTAAGAAATAAAAATTAGTAAACAATAGACATGAGATAAACATGGAGAAAAAGACTCAACATGTAAGTCTGAATAACTCTGTGAATCACTAATATTTACAATGCATGAATATGCGTATAAATGTCATACCATGCATAGATATATGCGTACATAACATCATCAAGCCTCTGAGGGCATCCCATCATATCATCTCAGCCACTATGGGCAAATCATCAACGTATACCAGTTGATCAGGTGGTGGTGCATATGTAACGTCGTAACCTTTTTCCATATCCCATATACATATAATATACTCGTATATCATGCCATATGGTCATGGGTTAATGTAAATGTACAAATGAATGAAATGCATAAGAAATATGTTAATAAGATCAATATACCTTTCAGATAAACTTTATCAACTATATATTTTTCTGAGACCCATGAACAAAATATATAATAATATGTCACATGGGGAATCAAGAACATACACACCCCTAGTACTTATATGAATAGAGTCATTTATGAAAGATGTGCGTTTTCTCGTTTTGTTTGTATCATTTGGATCATGCCAAAAAGAAAGAAGGGATAGACTTAACATAACTAAACCAGTTCTCTTAACAATCCCTCTAACACACGACAATCGCGATGAAACACGTGAAGACAAGATCGGAGTAGGGAAAAACCCGTATGATATTCTTGAGAAAGATTGCACCGTACTCCCTTAAAATTACAAAATCTCACGTTGCTAGGATGCTAAGAAATTTTATTTAAATTGTTGAAGATCCGTATTTAAAATTTGATATATGCACCTATCTTTGAACATTTATACACATATGCATGGAATTGTAAATATTAATGATTGACAGAGTTATTCAGACTTACATGTTGAGTCTTTTGCTCCATGTTTCTCTCATGTCTTTTGTTTAATGATTTTCATTCCTAACATACCCGATACATTATTTGTACTGACATCCCTTTTGTCTGGGGACGTGCGTTTCACGCCCACATGTCTCGATAGGCAGGTCGAGAGTCTTCCAAATAGGTTATCAGGTCAGCGGAAGGTGTTGGTGCGCTCCACTTGCTTCGGAGTTGCTTATTTGGTCAGATGATTTGGACATGTATTGATTAGTATGGTGGGGCCCTGTCCCAACCTTTATATTATTGATCTACTCTTAAAGGCTTGTAGACATATGTCATGTATATGAAAGATTGTATGGCCTTGTCGGCCTATGTTTAGTGTACGAGTGATCATTTTGGTCTTATAGGACCGTATGTCATATGTATAAGTTTATATTACACATTGGGTCGTCCTATGTCAAGTGTTCCCTCATGTTTCACTCTAGTTATCTCACAAGAGCCTTTCCGTTTCATTTACCTATGATAGTATGATACGAAAGATATGTTATGTTAGTACTCGATTGAGTAAGGTACCGGGTGCCCGTCGCATACCATCAGTTTGGGTCGTGACAAGAAGAGGAACCAGAAAAAGAGGAGGATATGGGAAAGGCTTTGGGGATGATTATTAGAGTTTGTTGATTTCCCCTCTTTCCCACTTTGTACCCTTATTCCTAGTTTTATCTTTTACTTTCCAAAAGGGCAAGTTGTCCAAGCCCATGCAATTCTATGAAACAGTGATGTAATACTTGCTCCCACTTGTATCCAAATTATCTATGAAAACAAATTTCTTCAGATCTAAATGTGGCAAGTCTAAATGTTTGTCAAATCTCTGTGAATTAAGCCTACCTCCGACAATGAGAGGTCCTTGGAAATTCTAGGAAACATGCTAACTTTAATGCGCGAATTATTTGCTCTGTGTGACTTCCTTCTTGTATAAATGAAAAAACTGACTCTTGTTCCTTTTTCTTTTCTTTCTTCTAATTTTTCTTCATATTTTATTATTATCCCCCAAAAGATATAAAGTTGGTTTGTGTTGACCAAAACTCGTAGAACCACCATACAATCTAAGGTCAAAGGGAAAGATGTTAACCGCAAAAGATCCAACTGAACATGCTCTGGTCATAGCCGACAACCCGGGGCGATCAGGGAAAAAAGACAACACCCAGGAATGATGCACATGTGGCCAGGATGGCCCAGGAGATGGAGTATTTAAGGAAGGAGGTACAACATATTAGGGAACTAGTTCACCTGTCCATGGAATAACACTTCCTCAACCACCTCGATTCCTTTCTTTGAATTCACCCCCTGACCATTTCCCTTCCACATCGCGCCAAAACCATAACAACCCCAACTTCAGCTCCTACCACTCAAGTCATACTTCCACTGACCCCGGCTAACCCACCAAATATCCCTATTCACACTCCCTATGTACCACAATACACTCAGACACCACAAAATCCACCTATTACTACAATTGCAACTCATACCCCTCATCACGATGGGGTCACTTTTACTACCATCCAACACATACCTGTGGCACATGCCGCCATCCATGAGCGGCACATTCCCCCCATATATTCCATTTTCTAACCTACCATTACCGCACCTGTCACGGTCAGGGTGCCTTATGAGATTGACCAATACGCCGAGATGGAGAGGGAAGCCAGGCGTAAGGAAGAAGAGTCAGTATCTAAGCAGTTATAAATATTGAGAAGGAAAATGAACAACCTCTAAGCTGCCCGGGGAAGTGAAAGTTTGAACTAACGAGGATATGTGTATTCATCCGGATGTGGATATTCCATCAGGATAAAAACCCCCAAAGTTTGATATCTTTGATGGGACGGAGGACCCTCACGCACATTTGAGGGAATATTGTGAAAAGTTAGTCAGAGTGGGGAGGAACAAGAAGCTAAGGTTGAAGTTATTTATAAGAAGTTTGACAGGAAAAGCACTCACCTGGTATACTCGACATGATCTGCGAAATTGGAGAACTTAGCAAAATATGGCGGAGGACTTCATGAATCATTCTTGGTTCAAAACAGAGATCACTCCTGACCGGTTCGCACGAAGCTACAAAAAAAACCATCAAAGTCATTCCAAGAATATGCACGACGGTGGAGGATAGTGGCCACCAGGGCATAGCCTCCGCTGGATGACAGTGAATTAAGCAAGTATTTCATTTGAGCCAAGGAGGGAATATACTTTGAAAAGATGAGGGGAATGATGGGGTAGACCCCGAGCTGGTCAAGATGGAAGATTTTCTAGAAGTGGGCGTAAAATCAACTAAAGTACAATCCATAGCACCAATGCAAGTGGCCAGCAAGGCCATCCAATTAGGGTCAATCGGTAGCAGAAAGCAAAAGAAAGAGGATGTCTCTGCAGTCGTCCCTTACTACAAACCCAACCCACGTCACGGAAGCACTTCTTATTCCCCAAACAACCATTCACCATAACCCACTTACGCTCCAGTGTATAACACCTAGCCATACTACCACCCTCAACCATAATACAACCCTCCTTGAGCCAACAACAATCAAAACTCGTAGCGGCCATACGCTCTTGCCCAAACCACTACTCATCAAAATTGACCTGTTTATGCACCACACCCTTGTCCCAACTTTGAAGAGAGGGGTCCTAAAACTTATACCCCGATTGCTGAGCCTCTGGACCAGTTAGTCGAGAGAACGAGAAGAGCAGGATTGATACACCCAATTGAAGGAAGGGTTCCTTAACATCCCTCCAAGTTACAAACTTCCCAAGTTTTCCCAAGAGACTGAGAAGAGAAGGATTGATACTTACAGAGTTTTCCCCAGAATCGGAACATCATAAGTCACAAGCTTCTAAGAATTTAGTACCTGTTCTATAAATTAGTATTTAGAAGTAGTAGAGGAAGAACTACACAAAGAGATAGAGGGGGACTCCTAGGTCTGCTGACGCGACAAATGTATCTTGAAGTCTCCTTACAGTAGCAGGTGCACGACTAATGGCGAGGCTGGAATGATGTACCTGGATTTGCACGCAAAAATATGTGAAAAGAGTAGCATGAGTACACCATAATGGTACCCAGTAAGTGACAAGCCTAACCTCGATCGAGTAGTGACGAAGTCATGTCAGACCCACTGGTAAATAAGAAATAAGGCAGGAGATATACAATATAATAACATACTAGAATTTAACTAAAGGAAATGCAATAATTAATAGTACAACACACAAGTTAAACATCGGGAAAATCCCGAGATACCGTCTCGTAGTCCAAAAATAAATATGCAGAGAGAACTCCCGAGGTACCGCCTCATAGTCTCAAAAGTAAATGTGTAGGGGGATATCTCAGGATACCGCCCCGTAGTCCCAAAAGAAATATGTTGGGGGATCTCCTGGAATACCTTCCCGTAGTCCCAAAGTAAATACGCAGCTCACACAAACTGAAGATAACAATTACATCAAGAAAATCTACAGTTTAGACTAAGTACAAGTCAAGAAAAGAAGCAGGAATCCACTAAGCATGCTGCAAAGAGTTCAAATAAGCCATTAAGACACGTAGACATGTTATTCTAGGCTAACAGGATAACTACACATGCTAGTATACTCAACTAAGATGAAAACATGTTATTACTCTGTAAATATCAGGTTTTCCAACAAATATCCTGTGTACGCACTCTTCACCTCGTGTACACGACGCTCGCATAGCATAACAACACCAAATCCTAAGGGGATTTCCCCACACAAGGTTAGGCAAGCTACTTACCTCGAACCAATCTCAATCAATCAGTAGTAATTCTTTTCCCACGAATATCCGACACCGAATGGCCCAAATCTAGCCAAAATCAATTACATACCATAAACATATCTATAAAAAACTAATCTACTTAATGAAATCTAAGCTAAAGCAAGAAATTAGGAAATCGACCCAAAAAGCATTCCCTAACCCACGTCTCCGAATCGGGTAAAAGTCTCAGAATATGAACACCCATTCACTCACGAGTCGAACCGTACAAGAATTACTCGAATCCAACCTCAAATCGCCTTTCAAAACTCAAAATTTTAGTCTAGGATGTTTCTACGATTTTCCCCCAAATTTCCAACTCAAATCCCTAATTAGATGGTGAAAATAGCAATAGATTCAAGAAATATAGTCCAATTCGGGTTAGAATCACTTACCCCAACAATCTCTTTTAAGAAACCTCAAATAATTTCCTCACACCGAGCTCTCAAAGTCCCAAATTGAAAATAAGAATCAAACCCTCGAACTTGATCTTTTCTGCCCAGTGATTCTGCATCTGAGAACTTACTGTCGCACCTGCGACGCAGCACCTGTGGTATTTCCCTCGCAGGTACAGAAATAACTTAAAGGGTTGGGTCTGCATCTGTGAGCAATAGGCTGCACCTGCATGCCCGCTCATGTGAACTTTTAACGTTTCTGCGATCCCTCACGCTCCAGGCCATTCCACTTCTACGCTCCATCTTCTACATATGCGGGTGCGCAGATGCGGCTCCCCTTCTTGCACCTGCACTCACAGGACAAGTTGACCAAACCACACCTGTGCTCCTCCTTCTGCATGTGCGAGTCCGCACCTGCGGTTTCCCTACCACAGGTGCGAAACACCAGAAGACTAGAAAACTCAGCAATTGCCTAAGTCCAAATTCTATCCGTTAAGCATCCGAAACATACCCGAGGCACCCGGGACCCCAACCAAACATACCAACCAGTCCTATAACACCATACAAACTTAGTCAAGCCCTCGAATAACGTCAAACAACGCTAAAAACGCGAATCATCCTCCAGTTCGAACTTAATGAACTTAAAACTTCAAATTTCTACAATCGATGCCGAAAATTATCAAACCACGTCCGATTGACCCCAAAGTTTTCACACAAGTCATATTCAACATTACAGACCTACTCCAATTTCCGGAATCAGAATCCGACCCTGATATCAAAAAGTCCATTTCCAGCCAAAATCTCCAAAAATTCAACTTTCGCCATTTCAAGCCTAAATAAGCTACAGACCTCCAAAACACAATCCGAACATGTCCCTAAGCCCAAAATCACCCGATGGAGAAACGAGATTGACAAAACTCCATTCCGGATTCATCTTCACATAATTTCGACTACGGTCAAAATCATAAGACTTAAGCTTCCGTTTTAGGGACTAAGTGTCCCAAAACACTCCGAAACCACAACAAATACCTCCCGGAAAGTCACATAAGCAGAAAGAGATATGGGGGAAGCAGTAAACAGGGGATCGAGGCTATAACTCTCAAAACGAACATCCTAGTCGTTACATCCTCCCCCTCTTAAAATAATCATTCGTCCTTGAACGAGTATAGAGACATACCTAAAGTGGTGAAAATATGAGGATAACGGCTGCGTATATCATGCTTGGTCTCCCAAGTCACCTCCTCGACTGGCTGACCCCTTCACTGAAGCTTCACGGAAGCAATGTTCTTTGACCTCAGCTTTCGAACCTGCTTGTTTAAAATAGCCATTGGCTCCTAAACATAAGATAGATACTTGTCCAACTGGATTAAGCTTAAATCCAATACATGAGATGGATCACCGTGATACTTCTAGAGCGTAGAAACATAGAATATCGGATGAACTCCTGCTAGACTGGGAATTAAGGAAAGCTCATTAGAAACCTCCTCAACTCGCCGCAACACTTCAAAGGGACCAATGAGTCTTGGGCTCAACTTTTCCTTCTTCACGAACCTCATAACGCCCTTCATAGGTGAGACCCGGAGCAAGACCCGCTCTCCAATAATGAACGCAACATCTCGAACCTTCCAATCTGCATAACTCTTCTGTTTGGACTGGGATGTGCGAAGTCGATCTTGAATCACCTTAACCTTATTTAAGGCATCCTGAACCAAGTATGTACCCAATAATCTAGCCTCGCCCGGCTCGAACCAACCCACTGGAGACTGACACCGCCTACCATACAACGCCTCATGCGGTGCCATCTGGATGCTCGACTGATAACTGTTGTTGTAGGAAAACTCCGCAAATGGAAAGAACTGATCCCACGAACCTCCAAACTCCATCACACACGCACAGAGCATATCCTATAATATCTGAATAGTGCGCTCGGATTGTCCGTCCGTCTGAGGGTGAAATGCTATGCTCATATCTACTCAGGTACCCAACTCATGTTGTACGAACCTCCAGAACCGTTATGTTAACTACGTACCCTGTTCAGAGATGATAGATACCGGTACGCCATGAAGCCTGACGATCTCGCGAATATAAATTGGAGCCAACTGCTCGGAAGAATAGGTAGTCATCACTAGAATGAAATGAGCTGACTAACCTGTCCAATATCACCCAAACTGCATCAAACCTCCGCTGAGTTCGTGGGAGTCCAACAACGAAATCCATAGATATCCGCTCCCATTTCCACTCTGGAATCTTTAACTTCTGAAGTAACCCACCTGGCCGTTGATGCTCATACTTCACCTGCTAGCAATTTATGCACCGAGCTACATACTCCAATATGTCTTTCTTCATCCTCCTCCACCAGTAATACTGCCTCAAGTCTTGATACATCTTTGTGGCACCCGGATGAATGGAGTACCGGGAACTCTGAGCCTCCTGGAGAATCAACTCACGCAAACCATCTATATTGGGCACACATCGCCTGCCCTGCATACTCAATGCACCATCATCCCCGATAGTGACCTCCTTAGCATCACCGTGTTGGACCGTATCCGTAAGGACAAGCAGATGGGGTCCATCAAATTGAGGCTCCCTGATACGATCATAAAGAAAAGACCGGGAGACAACACAAGCCAATACTCGACTCGGCTAAAAAATATCCAATCCCAAAAACTGGCTGGCTATGGCCTGAACATCCAACGCCAATGGCCTCTTTGCTATTGGTAGATATGCTAAACTCCCCAAACTCTCTACCCGACGACTCAAAGCATCGGCCACCATATTGGCCTTCCCCGTATGGTAGAAAATGGTGATATCATAATCCTTAAGTAGCTCCAACCACCTCTGCTGACGCAAGTTAAGATACTTTTGCTTGAACATATGCTGCAAACTCTGATGATCTGTGTAAATCTCACAAGTGACACCGTACAAGTAGTTCCGCCAAATCTTCAAGGCATGGACAATAACTGTTAACTCAAGGTCGTTGACAGGATAGTTCTTTTCATGTACCTTCAGTTGTCTGGACGCGTGGGAAATCACCCTACCGTCCTGCATCAATACCGCGCTGAGGAGAATTCGCGACGCATCACAATATACAATATAAGACCTCGAACCTGTAGGCAATACCAATATTGGAGCTATAGTCAAAGCTGTCTTGAGCTTCTGAAATATCTCCTCACACTCCTCCGTCCACCTGAATGGAACACCCTTCTGGGTCAGCCTGGTCATAGGTGCTGCAATAGACGAGAATCCATCTACAAAAAGGCGGTAATACCCCCCAAGCCAAGAAAACTCCGGATCTCCATAGCTGATAACGGTCTAGGACAACCCTGCACTGCTTCCACCTTCTTCAGATCCACCTTGATCCCGTCACTCGATATTACATGACCCAAGAATGACACTAAGTCTAGCCAAAACTCACACTTTGAATATTTCGAATATACCTTCTTTTCTCTCAAGATCTGAACCACAGTCCTCAGGTGATGCTCATGATCATCCCGAGTCCGAGAGTACACCAGAATGTCGTCAATAAACATAATGACGAAGGAGTCAAGATAAGGTCGGAATACACTGTGCATCAAGTGCATAAAAGCTTCTGGGGCATTGGTCAGCCAAAAAGACATCACAAGGAACTCATAGTGACCGTATAGAATCCTGAAAGCAGTCTGGATATCTGGATCCCGAATCTTCAAATGATGATAGCCTGAACGTAAGGCAATCTTGGAAAACACCCTGGCACCCTGTAAATGATAAATAATCCATCAATATGAGGCAATGGTACCTGTTCTTCACTGTAACTTTGTTCAGCTGGCGATAATCAATGCACATACGCATAGAACCATCCTTTTTCTTCACAAATACGACTGGAGAACCCCAAGGTGACACACTAGGCCGAATGAATCCCTTATCAAGAAACTCCTGTAACTGCTCCTTCAACTCCTTCAACTTAGGAGGAGACAAACGATATGGAGGGATAGAGATGGGCTGAGTGCCCGACAATAAATCAATTCCAAAATCAATATCTTTGTAGGGAAGAATGCCGGGAAAATCAACTGGAAACAAATCTGGAAAGCCCCTCACTATTAGAACTGACTCAACTGTAGGGGTATCAATACTGACATCTCTCACATAAGCTAGAAACGCGTCGCACCCCTTATCAACCATTTGCTGAGCTTTAAGAAATGATATAACTCTGCTGGGAGTTTACTCTGAGGTACCTCTCCACTCTAATCACGATAATCCTGGCATAGACAACATCATGGTCTTAGCGTGACAATCAAGAATAACATAATGGAACGACAACTAGTCCATGCCCAAGTTAAATTAAAGTCTACTATATTGAGCAATAATAAATCGGCTCTGGTCTCAAAACCACTAAGATCAATAAAAAAACCGATACACGTGGTCCACAGCAAGAGAATCTCCCACAGGAGTAGACACCTAGATAGGGAAACTCAATGAATCCCGAGATACGCCCAAATATGGGGCAAAATAAGAGGACACATAGGAATATGTAGAGCCTGGATCAAATAAGACCGACGCATCTCTATGATAGACCGGAAAAATACATGTAATGACAGAGTCGGAAGCAAACTCCTCTATACGGGTCGGAGGCTCCGAGGGACATACTCTCTCAAAAACATGTCCGCGAACTGAGTCCATATAAGTTAAGCTGCCTCAGCTGGACTACTCAACTGATAAGCACGCCATCACTGATAGGCTGCTCCTCTAAGCTAGAAGGTGGTAAAAGAAACCCCACTCATCTCCGCTACACCTATAGTACGGAGAATACGGTGACACTCCTCTAGAAAACCCGGGCATCATATGTCGCCAATCAGCTGAAGGTAGATGGGTGGTACTTCTTATACCTCTCAAGTCTGAGTTGCTCTGCCTTAGAAGCTACTGTCCTAGCCTCGTGCTTGACCGGAGCTACTGGCTGCATAGGTATAAACTCTAGGTCCTGGTCGACCTGGACCCGATTCTCAAGGGTACGGGCTGCGGGAGTCTGTGCCCCTTCCTCGTCCTGAGATGTGGCAGGAGCTAGTGAAATCAATCCAGCCTAAGCTAAGGTGCTAAACATGCTCATGAAATAGTCTAGATTCTCCTGCAGAGCTGGTGTACCAATAGGCACCTCAGGTGCTTACCCTTCAGCTAGAGCTACTGGAGGCTCCTATGTCGCAGTGCACGCGGGTGCTCTGGCTGCACCGTGTGGTCATCCTCGGCCTCTACCCCGGCCCCGGCCTCTTGTGGCTCTAGCAGGGGGCGTGATTTCCTGGTCATCAGATCCTCCGGTATTGGTCCTCATCATCTATGAGAAATAATAGAATACAGAAGTTTAGAATTTTTGATGTCAACAAATTTTGCATGACACGGAATCAAAGAAGTATAATTTTCCGAACAGTTTCATAGCCTCCTGAAGATAAGTACGGACAACTCCGTACCGATCCACGAGACTCTAATAAACTAGCTTGTGACCCACGACACCTATGAACCTAGAGCTCTGGTACCAACTTGTCACAACCCAATCTTACCTCTGTGAGAGGTCGTGACGGAACCTAGTCTCTACGACTAGGTAAGCCTAACATTTGTGGAAGAACAACGAAAATGAAAACATAAATATAAACCACTAACAACAACAATGAAATAATTGATAGAAATGTCGCTCGGCATATACAATAATAACTCTCGAAAATACATACAGAGTTTTCCCAAGACCCAAAACATCATAATCACAAGCTTCTAAGAATTTACTAACTGTTCTATACATCAGTATTTATAAGTAGTAGAGGAAGAACTACACAAAGAGATAGAAGGGGACTCCTAGGTCTGTTGGCGCGACAAATGTACCTTGAAGTCTCTATAACAGCAACAGGTGCATGACTAATAGCGAGGTTGGAATGATGTACCTGGATCTGCACATGAAAATATGTGCAGAAGAGTAGCATGAGTACACCACAATGGTACCTAGTAAGTGCCAAGCCTAACCTCGGTCAAGTAGTGATGAGGTCAGATCAGGCCCATTGGTAAATAGCAAAGAAGGTAGGAGATATACAATATAATAATATACTAGAATTTAACGTGGGGAAACACATCAATTAATAGTAAAAGACACGGGTTAAATATCGGGAAACTCCCGAGATACCGTCTCGTAATCCCAAAATGAATATGCAGGGAGAAATCCCGAGGTACCACCTCGTAGTCTCAAAAGTAAATATGTAGGGGGATCTCCTGGGGTACTGTCCCGTATTCCCAAAGTAAATACACAACTCAAACAAAATGAAGATAACAATTACAGCAAGAAAATCTATGTTTAGACTAAGTACAAGTCAAGAAAAGAAGCAGGAATCCACTAAGCATGATGCAAAGAGTTCAGACAAGCAATTAAGACACTTTAGACATGCTATTCTAGGCTAACAGGATAACTACACATGCTAGTATACTCAATTAAAATGAAAATAGGATACTACTTAGTAAAAATCAGGTTTTCCAACAAATAACCCGTGTACGCACTCGTCACCTCGCGTAAACGGCTCTTACATATCATAACAATACCAATTCCTAAGGGGATTTCTCTCACACAAGGTTAGGCAAGCCACTTACCTCGAACCAAGATCAATCAATCGGTAGCAATGCTTTCTCCACGAATATATGACTCTGAATGGCCCAAATCTTTCCAAAATCAATTACATACCATAAATATATCTATAAGAAAGTAATCTAATTAATGAAATCTAAGAAAAAGCAAAAAATTAGGAATTCGACCCAAAAAGCCTCCCTTGGCCCACGTCTCGAAATCGGGTAAAAGTCACAGAATATGAATACCCATTCACTCACGAGTCCAACCATACAAGAATTACTCGAATATGACCTCAAATAGCCTTTCAAAACTCAAAATTTTAGTCTAGGATGTTTCGACCATTTCCACCCAAATTTCCAACTCGAATCCCTAATTAGATGGTGAAAATAGCAATAGATTCATGAAATATAGTCCAATATGGGTTAGAATCACTTACCCCAACAATCTCTTTGAAGAAACCTCGAAAAATTGCCTACACCGAGCTCTCAAAGTCCCAAATTGAAAATAGGAATCAAACACTCGAACTTGATCTTTTCTGCCCAGCAATTTCGCATCTGCGGACCTACTGCCGCACCTACGGAATTTCGCTCGCATGTGAAAAAATTACTTAAAGGCCTGGATCCGCATCTGCGAGCAATGGGTCGCACTTGCCTGCCCCTCCTCCATATATTTCCCGCTTCTGCGATCCCTCACGCTCCAGGACCTTCCGCTATTGCGCTCCATCTTACGCATCTGCAGATGTGTAGATGCGGCTCCCCTTCTCGCACCTAACCTCACAGGCCAAGTTGACGCGCTCCTCCTTCCGCACGTGTGAGTCCGCACCTACGGTCTCCCTACCGTAGGTGTGAAACACCAGAAAACTCAGAAATTTCCCTTCAATCCGTTGAGCATCCGAAACACACCCGAGGCCTCCGGGACCCTAACCAAACATACCAACCAGTCCTAACACACCATACGAACTTAGTCGAGCCCTTGAATCACATCAAACAACGGTAAAAATACGAATCACCCTCTGATTCAAACTTAATGAACTTGAAACATTAAATTTCTACAATCGATGCCGAAACCTATCAAACCACATCCAATTGACCCCAAATTTTGCACGCAATTCATATTCAACATTACAGACCTACTCCAACTTTCGGAATCGAAATCCGACCCCGATATCAAAAAGTCCACTTCCGGCCAAAATCTCCAAAAAATTGACTCTCACCATTTCAAGCCTAAATAAGCTACAGACCTCCAAAACACAATCCGGACATGCCCCTAAGCCCAAAATCACCCAACTGAGCTAACGGAACCGATGAAACTCTATGCCGGAGTTGTCTTCACACGTTCTGACTATGGTCAAAATCCTAACACTTAAGCCTCCGTTTAGGGACTAAGTGTCCCAAAACACTCCGAAACCACAACAAAGACCTCCCGACAAGTCACATAAGTAGAAGAGATACGGGGGAAGCGGTAAATAAGGGATCGGTCTCAAACGACCGGCCGGGTCATTACACACTTGGATTACCAAAATTGGCTTCATTATAAAATTGTTTAACCAAGTAATATGCATATAAGTCTCATATATATTCACACACACATACAACACACACACATATTTAAAATAAATAATAACCAATATATTTACATTTGAAAAAGGATAATGCAAGATGAAATAAGTTATATTTTGAACATAACAACATAAAAACGAAAATAGGTTAAACTTTTAACAAAATCTAAAAAAGAGTAAAAGATGACACAATATTTTTGTAAGCCTATCACACTTAACAAAGTGAACAAATAATTTTGTAATGATATCATTAAAAAAAGAACAATTTGGTGAATATAAATATATATTATTCAAGTTTTTTTTTTAAACATATATTCACTTTATTAATTTTCTAAGAGAATACAAGTCATCAATTGAATTGTGGATCGTTGGTCTAATTGTTTTATACTTTTATGGGAGGTGAGGTTTGAAACTTGTCACGCCCCGAAATTGAGGTACCTACCTTATCTGTTGAGGAAGTCCAATTCTAACGAACTGAAAGATACTAGCGAGCAAGCTGAGCATATTAAAGTCTGATAATTCTTAAATAATATAAATATGAAAAAATTTAATAACATAAGATGAATAGGTATTTGAAGATCTAAACATACTATGACAAGATGTCACGACCCGAAATCCCACCTTCGGGCCGTGATGGCGTCTAATGTTGAACCCGCTAGACAAGTCAACTTGTATAGTGAAACTAACATGATAACAACGAATTAACATAATAAGATAAAAACAGTTCACAATTTTTTTTAACAGCGGAAATAGATAAAGCGTCAAAGCTAAGTAAGGAAAACATAATACAACGTAGCAATAATTTCCCAAAACCTGGAGTCACAAACTCACGAACCGTCTATAGGAGTGCTAAATACAAAGTCTGAAAGGAAATACATGAATGTCTCTGAAAACTAGAGGAAAGACAAGACAGAAATAAAGAACTAGGAATAGGAGAGACGCCAAGGCCCACGAACGCAAGCGGGTATGCCTTGAAGCCTCTGGGGTGGACTAAAGGAGACTCCCTCAACGCTGTCCACTAGGTCCAGGTGCGGGATCTGCACAACAATAAGATGTGCAATGTAGCATCAGTACAACCGACCCCATGTACTGAGTAAGTGTCGAGCCTAACCTCGGCCAAAGTAGTGACAACTATACTTGACAACAAACGTTAACCTGTCCTATTCTACAACATATATCGTGGAAAAACAAAACAAGAGATAAACAGATACTTAGGGGGATACGGGAGCAGATAATGAGGTAACAAGTGTCGTAGAATAGTTAATTAAGCACATAGGAACAGACAAGAAGGCAATTTATCAGAACTATGCTAATGAAACAAATTTAATGCCAGAAATGTAATTACTGGCACGACATCATCCTTCTTACTTTTAGTCCCTTCCTCATTATGCAATGAACGATGTAAGATAACATGAATCATCGCATGGCATCACCCTTCGTGCTTTTACTCTCTTCCTCCTGATGCAATGTACGGCAATATAATCATGGCACGACATCAATCTTCGTGCTTTTAAATATAAATCATGGCACGCTATCAACCTTCGTGCTTTTAACATATAAATCATGGCACGACATCACCCTTCGTGCTTTTACTCTCTTCCTCACTATGAAATATATGATGTAAGCAATGTAAATCATGGCACGACATCACCCTTCGTGCTTTTACTCTCTTCCTCACTATGCAATATATGATGTAAGCAATGTAAATCATGGCACGACATCACCCTTCGTGCTTTTACTCTTTTCTTCACTATGCAATATATGATGTAATCAATGTAAATCATGGCACGCTTTACACTCTTCCTCACCAATGCAATGAAAATTATCAAAATGGCAAGGAATGCAGCATAGTGGCATAATAAATCATGATCACCCGGCAAAGGGAAAATATCAGTCATTATCATAACAAATTGCCTGGCAAGGGTCTCAGCTATAACCAACCTTTTCAAGTATATCCTTTACAGTTGGGTCCTCTATAGAACCATTACATCACAAGTTTATCAACGAGGATTTTCAACAACAATCAACTTCCAAGTAGAGACAAATTCATAATACAATGGATATGGGAGTAAGAACAAGAATGTCATCAGAAATGGACTCACGAGCATGCTTGACATACAATGCATAGGTACTCGTCACCTCACCTATGCATTGAACATGATAACCACTTAGCACATAGCATACGATATCTATTCCCTCACCCAAGTTAGGCAAGACACTTACCTCGGGTCCAAAAATAGCAATCAAGCCTCTAACACCGCCTTTCCTTTTGAATTCAACTCCGGAACAACAATATCTAGACATAATTAACTTAAGTACATCAATAATGACTCAATAACTCGATCCCATAGCCTAATTATCCATTTCCTAGCATTCTTCCAAAAATACCAAAATTCGACCCCGGGCCCGCTTGGTCCAAATACGAGGCTCGGACCAAAACCCAACCACCCATACCCCCACGAATTCAAATATATGATTTGTTTTGAAATGTGACCCCAAATTAAGGTTGAATTACCCAAAATAACATAAATCCTAACTCTACCCAAAACCCATAATTTCTAATTTGATTTTAGGATTTTAGGCCTAGATTATAGTGATTAGGGAAGGAAAGTGGAAGAATTGGTGTTAGGATCACTTACCCAAATGGCTATAGAGGAGAAAATGGATTGGAGGTCTTCAATGGGGGTTGGAGTAGAAGAAAAGGTGAAGAATGAAAAGAATCCCGTAACCATTCTGTTTTTAACACTTTAAATTCACTGGGCGATTTTACTCTACACGGTCGCGGAAAAGGAGTTGCGATCGCAGAGAGTACTGGGTTTTAAGCTTACGCGATTGCGAACAAGGATTTCGATCGCGATCACAGAGAACAAGAACGTGAACCCACGCGATCGCGAACGAGAGATCGCGTTCGCATAGAACAAATTGCTGCCCATTCCCCAACCTCACAAGAGACTTACGCGATCGCGAACAAGGGATTGCGATTGCGTAGAGCTAAACCCTGAGGCTCCGCGTTCGCACTCAGCTCTTTGCGATCGCGCAGAGAAAATTGACCCCCTCCCCAAACTACAAATCGCGATCGCATGCAACACACCGCGATCGCGGAGAAGAAACGAATGGACACCTGAAACAGCACAACACACCATATTTTTCCAACTCCTTTACACCCCGACACCTACCCGGAACTCACCCGAGCCGTCGGGGTTCAAAACCAAAAGCACACCCGACTCCCAAATCATCCTATGGACTTATTCAAGCATTCACATCACCAAAATATCATCAAAGACAAGGAATTAAACCTCGAAACTCATAGAATTTTCTTAAAACTTCATAAGGCTTAATTTTTCCGATTTCGATCCGAAACACGTCATTTCAAGTCTGTTTTACACCAAATTTCACAGATAACTCACATAACATACATTCAACCTGTTCTAGGCTCCGTGACCATAATACGGGTCCGGTAACACAGTTTTCACATTAATATTCATTTTCAAAAACCTTAGTTATTTTCATAAAACAATTTTCTTTAAAAATTCATTTCTCAGTGTTGGGACCTCGGAATTCGATTCCGGGCATACGCCCAGGTCCCATATTTTCCTACGGACCCTCCGGGACCGTCAAATCACAGGTCTGGGTCCATTTACCAAAAATGTTGACCAAAGTCAACTTTAAATTAATTAATTATTATGAAATCAACTTTTCATCTAGTTTTCACATCAAAGCTTCCCGGCTACACGTCCGATTGTGCACGTATATCGAGGTGAGATTAATAGAGGCTTTCGAGGCCTCAGAACACATATTAAGATAAATTAACATAGGATGACCTTTTGGGTCATCACAATTTCCACCTCTAAAACAACCGTTCGTCCTCGAACAGACAAAGAAAGGTACCTGATTCTGAGAAAAGATGGGGATAACGGCTCCTCATGTCGGACTCAAACTCCCAAGTAGCTGTCTCAACAGGCTAACCTCTCCACTGAACATGAACCAAAGGATAACTCTTTGATATCAACTGTCGCACCTGCCGATCTAATATTGCTACCGGCTCGTCCTCATAAGACAAATCCTTGTCCAACAAGACACCGCTGAAGTCAAGTACATGAGATGGGTCCGTAATATACCTCTGGAACATAGACACGTGAAATACCGGATGCACAACTGATAAACTAGGTGGCAAGGAAAGTCTGTAGGCTACCTCTCCTACCTTGTCCAGAATTTCAAATGGGCCGATGTACCTAGGGCTCAACTTGCCCTCCTTTCCGAATCTCATCACGCCCTTCATGAGCGACACCCGAAGAAATACCCAGCCGCCTATCATAAATGACAAATCTCGAACTCTCTGATCCGCATAACTCTTCTGCCTGGACTGAGCTGTACGAAGTCTATCATGAATTATCTTCACCTTGTCCAAGGCATCCTGGACTAACTCAGAACCCAACAATCTAGACTCTCCCGGCTCAAACCATCCGACTGGAGACCGACACCGTCTACCATATAACGCCTCATACAGAGCCATCTAAATGCTCGATTGATAACTATTGTTGTAGGCAAACTCAGCTAAAGGAAAGAACTGGTCCCATGAACCTCCAAAGTCAATAACACAATCTCACAACATATCCTCCCAAATCTGAATAGTATGCTCGGACTTCCCGTCCGTCTGGGGATGAAATACAGTGCTCAAATCGATCTGGATGCCCAACTCTCACTGAAATACTCTCCAAAAATGGGAGGTAAACTGAGTACCTTGGTATGATATAATGGATATGGGCACACCATGCAGTCTAATAATCTCTCTCATATAGATCCTTGCCAACTTCTCTTCTGAATACGAAACTGATACTGGGATGAAGTGCGCTGACTTGGTCAGCCTATCCACAACGACCCATACTGCATCAAACATCCTGTGAGCCCGTGGGAGTCCAACTACAAATTCCATGGTGATACTCTCCCACTTCCACTCGGGAAGCTGAATCTGCTGCATCAAACCACCGGGCCTCTGGTGCTTGTACTTAACCTGCTGATAGTTCAAACACCGAGCTACATAAGATACAATATCCTTCTTCATCCTCCGCCACCAATAGTGCTGCCGCAAGTCCTGGTATATCTTTGCGGCGCCCGGATGAATAGAATACCGGCAACTATGGGCCTCCTGAAGTATCAACTCATGAATACCATTCACATCAGGTACACAAATCCGTCCTTGCATCCTCAAAACTCCCTCAACATCAACCGTAACCTTCTTGGCATCTCCGTGCCTGACTCTATCTCTAAGAACACATAAATGGCGATCATCATACTGTCTGGCCCGAATACGGTCATATAAGGAAGAACGGGCTACGGTATGGGCCAAAACACTGCCACTCTCAGAAACCTCCAATCTCACAAATCGGTTGGATAACGCCTGGACATCCAAAGCAAGAGGTCACTCTCCAACTGATAAATAAGCAAGACTACCCATACTAGCTTATTTCCGGCTCAAGGCATCGGCCACCACATTGGCCTTCCCTGGATGATAAAGAATGGTAATATCATAATCCTTCAGCAACTCTAACCATCTCCTCTGCCTCATGTTCAACTCCTTCTGTTCGAACAGATACTGCAAGCTCTTATGATCCGTGAAAACCTCACATGGCACACCATACAAATAATGCCTCCAAATCTTCAATGCATGTACAGTAGTTGCTAACTCCAAGTCATGAACTGGATAGATCTTCTCATGAACCTTCAACTGACGAGAAGCATAGGCTATAACCTTGCCCTCATGCATCAACATTGCGCCACGCCCAACCCGTGAAGCATCACAATACACGGTATACGGTCCTGAACCAGAGGGCAACACTAGCACTAGTGTCGTGGTCAAGGTTATCTTGAGCTTCTGAAAGCTCGCCTCACACTCATCAGACCACCTGAACTGAGTACTATTCTGCGTCAACCTGGTCATCGGGGCTGTGACAGATGAAAAGCCCTCCACAAATCGGCGATAATATCCTGCTAAACCCAAGAAGCTCCGAATCTCTGTAGCTAAAGTGGGCCTGGGCCAATCTCTAACTACTGAATTCTTCTTGAGATCCACCTGAATGCCCTCTGATGAAGCCACATGGCCTAGAAATGCAACTGAACCCAACCAAAACTCACACTTGGAGAATTTGGCATACAACTGACTATCCCTCAGAGTCTGGAGGATTACTCTATGGTGCTGCTCATGCTCCTCTCGGCTGCGAGAGTATATCAAAATATCATCAATGAAAACAATAACGAACGAGTCCAAATAAGTCCTGAACACTTGGTTCATCAGCTCTATAAAAACCGCTGGGGCATTTGTCAATCCAAATGACATCACCAAGAACTCATAATGCCCATAACGAGTGCGAAAGGCCTCCTTAGGGACATCAGACGCCCTAGTCCTCAATTGATGGTACCCATATCTCAGATCAATCTTGGAGAACACTGTAGTACCCTGAAGCTGGTCTAATAAATCGTCAATCCTCGACAAATGACACTTATTCTTAATAGTAACCTTGTTCAATTTTCGGTAGTCAATACACATCTTCATTGAGCCATCTTTCTTCTTAAAAAACAACTCTCGAGCACCCCAAGGAGAAACACTAGGCCTAACGAAGTCTTTACCCAACAAATCCTGTAACTGCTCCTCAAATTCCTTCACAATACTGATATCGATATACGATGCTTGAAGACCTCATAATTACCCAGAATAACGTGCCTCATCTAACGCCACCTGGAGCGGGCACCTACCTTGTAAGTTAAGGCTCCATAATTATAGCACGAATTTAGCAAATTACGCACAGGTGGTTAACTAGTTTATTTATTTATTTATTAATCAATTAATATTATTATTATTATTACTCCTATTTTATACATAAGTCTTTAAAAAGCATGACTTCCTACCAGTACTTATAGTCAAAAGAAACAAAATTTAATTCACAGGGAGAATTTAAACACAAGAATTTCCATCACAAGGATCTCATCCTTACATAACTTCCACCGTGGCTCGAGGTCTGGTCTAAATATACCAAATCATTTTAACACGCGAGGATCTCGTCCTCGATTCTGAATCACAAGTAATATGCATATCGTGCCACTCGAAACATTCCATTTCCTTCATTTAAATATTTTCTATTAAGAAAAATTTCAACACGTAATGGTAAACACAGTTATTCCCATAGAATTTTTCAATACAAGTATTTACATAAGTAGATTTTTGAGTTACGAAGCTCACCCCGAAAGAGGAGCATATTAGAAGAATTTTATTAGATAAGCATAACCGAATTAAGTTCAGAAAATCATCACTTATAATAATTAGAGATTGTTCTTTTAATGAAATCATTTAATGTAACGACCTCATCCATACCATAGAAAATATATCAACAGACTAGGTCTCCACCTTTAGGAATCTAACCTCTAGTTCCGACATTCCGACTCCTATTTCCCCAAGTGGTTATGTAGTTGAGTTGTAGCTAAAAGAGGGCACGTAGCCTGAGTGCTCTGATGAAATATGACTCTCCCAAGTCTAGGGAAATTTATACCACTAGCCGACATAAAGTATCATCGTGCCCTGAGTTCGTCCGAAATTTACAATAATTTTTGAGTCCTTTAATGAGTCCGGGGACTCGCCCTCTAGCTATACGAACCAACGTAGGAGTATGACTGGTTAACTTATCGAACCTGATGGTATATTCTGATACAATCGTATGACCTGACGCCACCGTGACTTCCACGCTGAGTAGACTTTTGTAGACTTCAAGTTGTTTGAATAACTCATCTGGTACTGAGGTATAGGGTTATCAAGGTGGTAGACATACCGAAATTCCCAGCTTTATCTCTTGCCCCCGACCTTATACATTCCAAGCCACAACCGATATGACATGCGGCCTCGCAATCTATTCCTTGACAATGGACTCCCCCCACGTGGCACGAAATCATAGGTCACAATACCTGATAATCCACGATGTTAAACTTCACAGCTCATATAAATCAACCCCGTTGCTTTACACTTATTCCCATGGTGTGCAATACTTCATGGAAGCGGTCAAGAAAATCATTTGGGTCTTCAAAAGATATACCACTGAAATGGAGTGGAACTTGTTTGGTAACTTGTCCAACCTCAATAAATGGACTAGTGCATCCTCCAACCATGGAGTAGCTATAAATCCTTCCGGAATTTGAACTAGTTCAACATATACTGACCGAGCTTGAACCTCCGCATCTAGATCTATTTGAGACTGTACAATAAGTGCTGATGTTCGAGCTTTAGACTGCGCTCTGCTTCTGTCTCTTCCCTTGATCGTAGCTTTCACTGGGGCTTCCTCTCTTGTTCGGTCGTAGACGCTTCGCGTGTTGTCGAGATTAGTGAGAGGACAAGAGTAGGCAAGTTCAATCATCAATAACAGGATAAATTCGCACGACGGAGGTGAAGAAATGTGGAGTTATTCCTAACTTTGCAGCCTCTGGGGGATAAAAACAGACGTCTCCGTACCGATCCCTCAGACTCTACCAAGTTTGTTCGTGAGTTGTGAGACCTACGCAACCTAGGGCTCTGATACCAACTTGTCACGACCCAAAATCCCACCTTCGGGCCGTGATGGCGTCTAACGTTGAACCCGCTAGACAAGCCAACGTGTACAGTGAAACTAGCATGATAATAACAAATTAACATAATAAGCTAAAAACAATTCACAATTTTTTTTAATAGCGCAAATAGATAAAGCGTCAAAGCTAAGTAAGGATAACATAATACAACGTTGAAATAATTTCCCAAAACCTGGAGTCACAAACTCACGAACCGTCTATAGGACTGCTAAATACAAAGTCTGAAAGGAAATACATGACTGTCTCTGAAAACTAGAGGAAAGACAAGACAGAAATAAAGAACTAGGGATAAGAGAGACGCCAAGGCCCACGAACGCAAGCGGGTATGCCTTGAAGCCTCTGGGGTGGACTGAAGGAGACTCCCTTAACGTTGTCCACTAGGTCCAGGTGCGGGATCTGCACAACAATAAGATGTGCAGTGTAGCATCAGTACAACCGACCCCATGTACTGAGTAAGTGCCGAGCCTAACCTCGGCCGAAGTAGTGACGAGGCTAGACTTGACAACAAACGTTAACCTGTCCTATTCTACAACATATATTGTGGAAAAACAAAACAAGAGATAAACATATACGTAGGGGGATACGGGAGCAGATAATGAGGTAAAAAGTACGGTAGAACAGTTAATTAAGCACATAGGAATAGACGAGAAGGAAATTTATCAAAAATATGCTAATGAGACAAATATAATGCCAGAAATGTAATTAATGGCACGGCATCAACCTTCGTGCTTTTACTCTCTTTCTCACAATGCAATGTACGATATAAGATAACATGAATCACGGCACGGCATCACCCTTCGTGCTTTTACTCTCTTCCTCACGATGCAATGTATCATGTATGGAAATGTAATCATGGCACGACATCAACCTTCATGCTTTTAAATATAAATCATGGCACGATATCAACCTTTGTGCTTTTAAAATATAAATCATGGCACGACATCACCCTTCGTGCTTTTACTCTCTTCCTCACTAATGCAATATATGATGTAAGCAATGTAAATCATGGCACGACATCACCTTTCATGCTTTTACTCTCTTCCTCACTATGCAATATATGATGTAAGCAATGTAAATCATGGCACGGCATCAACCTTCGTGCTTTTACTCTCTTCCTCACTATGCAATATATGTTGTAATCAATGTAAATCATGGCACGGCATCACCCTTCGTGCTTTACACTCTTCCTCACCAATGCAATGACAATTATAAAAATGGCAAGGAATGCAGCATAGTGGAATCACAAAACATGATCACCCGGCAAGGGGAAAATATCAGTCATTATCATAACAAATTGCTCGGCAAAGGTCTCAGCTATAACCAACCTTTTCAAGTATATCCTTTACAGTTGGGTCCTCAATAGAACCATTACATCACAAGTTCATCAACGAGGATTTTCAACAACAATCAACTTCCAAGTAGAGACAAATTCATAATACAATGGATAAGGGAGTAAGAACAAGAATGTCATCAAAAATGGACTCACGGGCATGCTTGACATACAATGCATAGGTACTCGTCACCTCACCTAGGCATTGAACATGATAACACTTAGCACATAGCATGCGATACCTATCCCCTCACCAAAGTTAGGCAAGACACTTACCTCGGGTCCAAAAATAGCAATCAAGCCTCTAAAACCACCTTTCCTTTTGAATTCAACTTTGGAACAACAATATCTAGACATAATTAACTTAAGTACATCAATAATGACTCAATAACTCGATCCCATAGCCTAATTATCCATTTTCTAGCATTTTCCAAAAATACTAAAATTCGACCCCGGGCCCGGTTGGTCCAAACACGAGACTTGGACCAAAACCCGATCACCCATTCCCCTACGAGTTCGAATATATGATTTGTTTAGAAATTAGACCCCAAATTGAGGTTGAATTACCCAAAATAACATAAACCCTAACTCTACCCAAAACCCCTAATTTCTACTTTGATTTTCGGATTTTAGGCCTAGATTGTAGACTCGTAATTTTTTACCCTCCCCGAGATTTTACACATTTTAACATTTAAATATTTTGTTTTGGCCTAATACCTATTTTTACCTTATTTTATCACAAAAAAAAAAAATTACAAAAACTAGTTTCACTTTTAGTTATTAGTTTTATTTGAGTAGTGTATTTTAGTTAATTAAGAGTAAGTTTTATTTTTTTTCATTTTTTAGTGTTTCTTAGGCCCAAAATTAGGATCCAACAAGAAGGAGACCAACCCAATTTCCTAAAATCATTACACCCTAACCCTACCCTCTTCTTCTTAAAGGACACACCCATAACACACCCTAATACACACACAACAACCATCAACAGACACACCCCAAAACCTTACACAAAAAAAAAAACACCCTAAGAAATCCCTAATCCTCTCCAGTCGTCCACCCTCTTCTACACACACCATACCCGCTGCCGACATTCTTCTTCACACCAGACAACCAACCTCAACTCCACTACACCTAAGATCCGCCGCCACCGTCAAGACCACACCAAGCAACCTTCGCCGCCAGCTTTGCCACCGGACATCCGCCACCCTAACTCCCTCCTCTAAAATCCAGTCTCGGCTACCCAAAACCAGACGCCGGCCAGCCTCTCACCAAACCCATCACAAAACACTCATCTCCCTTCAAAAACAACCCTCTCACACACCCAAATCCTCCACCCCATTTCTGCCGCCAGCGATTCAACCCAAGCTCGCCGAATAAATCCCACATTCACCACCGTAAAGGTCCGGCCTGATTCTGCACACTCGATTTCAGCGAACGGACATAGGAAAAGAAAATGGAACAAGGATCATCTATCTCTTGAAAACATCAAAAAATTTCTTTGTGTTTCTTGTTTTCCAATTTCCAAGAAGAAGTGGGTAGAAACTCGCCGTAAATACCATAAAATCCGGCGAAATTCCATTTTGGTTGAAAGATTCTGTTTCGTTTCACTTCGTTAGTAGAGATTTTAGCTTTTTTTTTATGATGCTCGACTTCGAAACCATGGAATCTGATGGGGTTTGATTGAGGTCGTTTGGCTTCAAGCTTTCTGGTGCCAATTCGAATTTCCATCCGCGGTTCGTTACATTTTTGAGTTCGAATCAGTGAAAAAATCAATTTCCAGTCCACTTGAGGTCAGCTCCTTACTTTGTTCTTTTATCTCTCATATGCGTGATTTATGGTTGCTCGAGCTTCATGCTTTAATTGTTACTTTGCGGCTGATTTTTCATGCTTTATTTCAAGTCTGTTTGAGTTGAAAATTTTCTAGTATAAACATTGGTGAATTCTTGTCTTATAGATATGTGATGATGCGAAAGAAAAGGAAAAAATGATTTTAATGAATGATAGGATTTGATAGAAGGGTTCGGGTTTAAACGTAAATGATAATTTGGATTTAAAATGCTTTATTGTTTTTATTTATTGCTTATCGATAGTAGCATGTTTAGGCCTCATGTAGTCAAACTTTTAGGATTTTCAACATTCACGTTACATAATTATGGGTTCAGGAATTAAGACTTAGGTACGCATTCGCGCGACTTTGGAGTTTTTCTTAAGTAATTAAGCGTGACAAATCGTGTACGTGTACATGTGACATGGTTTAAGCGCAAATTTTCGAAATAAAACAAAGATACACGTTCGCGTGACTTTGGCCGAATAATTTTAATATTGAGGGCTATTAATTGTGTACACGTACGCGTGGTATGGTTTTTTAGCACTAAATAAAATGAGTACACGTACGCGTGACTCGTCTCAGGATAATTTCTTAAAAGCGGTAATAGGTAAAAATATGCACATGTCCTAAAAATGAGTAATTAAACAATTTAAGCAGGGTAGGATTAAAATAGATCGTGCTAGAACCACGGAACTCGGGAATGCCTAACACCTTATCCCGGGTTAACAGAATTCCTTATCCGAATTTCTATGTTCGTGGACTGTAAAACAGAGTCAATTTTTTCTCGATTCAGGATTTAAACCGGTGACTTGGGACACCATAAACTATCCCAAGTGGAGACTCTGAATTTTAAATAAAATAATCCCATTTCGATTGTCACTTAAATTGGAAAAACTCCCTTATTACCCTTACAGGGTAGTAAAAAAGAGGTGTGACATAGATTATAGTGATTAGGGAAGGAAAGTGGAAGAAATTGGTGTTAGGAACACTTACCCAAATGGCTATGGAGGAGAAAATGGCTTGGAGGTCTTCAATGGGGGTTGGAGAAGAAGAAAAAGGTGAAGAATGAGAAGAATCCCGTAACCATTTTGTTTTTAAGACTTTAAATTCACTGGGCGATTTTACTCTACGCCATCGCGGAAAAGGAGTTGCGATCGCGGAGAGTACTGGATTTTAAGCTTACGCGATCGTGAACAAGGATCATGATCGCAGAGAACAAGAACGTGGACCCACGCGATCGCGAATGAGAGATCCCGTTCGCATAGAACAAATTGCTGCCCATTCCCCCAACCTCACAAGAGACTTACGCGATCGCGAACAAGGGATTGCGATCGTGTAGAGCTAAACCTTGAGGCTCCACGTTCGCACTCAACTCTTTCCGACCGTGCAGAGAAAATTGACCCCCTCCCCAAACTACACATCGCGATCGCGTGCAACACACCGCGATCGCGGAGAAGAAATGACTGGACACCAGAAACAGCACAACACACCAGATTTTTCCAACTCTTTTACACCCCGACACCTACCCAGAACTCACCCGAGCCCTCGGGGTTCAAAACCAAAAATACACCCGACTCCCAAATCATCCTACGGACTTATTCAAGCATTTACTTCACCAAAATATCATCAAAGATAAGGAATTAAACCTCGTAACTCATAGAATTTTCTTAAAACTTCATAAGGCTTAATTATTTCGATTTCGATTCGAAATACGTCATTTCAAGTCTGTTTTACACCAAATTTCACAGATAACTCACATAACATATATTCAACCTGTTCTGGGCTCCGTAACCATAATACTGGCCTGGTAACACTGTTTTCATATTAATATTCATTTTCAAAAACCTTAGTTATTTTCAGAAAATAATTTTCTTTAAAAATTTATTTCTCGGTGTTGGGACCTCGGAATTCGATTCCAGGCATATGTCTAGGTCCCATATTTTCCTACGGATCTTCCGGGACTGTCAAATTACGGGTCCAGGTTCGTTTACCAAAAATGTTGATCAAATTCAACTTTAAATCAATTAATTATTATAAAATCAACTTTTCATCTAATTTTCACATCAAAGCTTCCCGGCTACATGCCCGGGATGCACACGCATATCAAGTTGAGATTAACGGAGGCTTTTGACTCCTCGGAATATAGATTTAGATAAATTAACATAGGATGACCTTTTGGGTCATCACACAAGACAAGTCTCAAGCCTCTATCTGAAGAATCTGAGTACATAAGTCTTTGTGTTATTCCCTTAAAGTAATATAAATGTCTAATGACAACAAATGGTCCGAAAAGAACATTGAGACCAATGGAAAGAATTAATGGCTTTATTTCTCTCTACCACGTGCTAATAGTTTGAAAAGTAGGCTCGCCACTGAGTCTACTGAATTCCTCTCTAGACACGTACTTCATCACCTTCAAACTCAACGCTTATCACACAACATGACATGCCTAAACGAGTTGAACATATCCAAGGATACTCATAAAGCCTCGTTGACAACTCCCAAAGCAGATGACAAGACTAGCATATGCTATATATTAATATAATAAAATACAACAAGTAGAGTAGACAATTTACATAATAGAATTGAATAATCTAAAAATTGAAATTGGGAAGGAAAAATGCTAAAAAAAATTGAATTCAAATTAATAACTAAAAGTTGAAGTTGTAAATTGGGTCTACATTTGATAATTGATGCTAAAGCTGAAAACTAAGTCTAAAATTTATATCCAAAACTATAGTTAAAAACTCGGTTATTTTTAAAGAAATAGCTTTTTTGAAAATTTTGCACATAATGACCGTACGCATGTGAGCATCTGGGAATACGTACAAGGAATGCTAAAACTGTTGTAAGGCCTCTGATTATGCTCACTCAAGTTCAAGTCGTATGTAGGGCCATAGAGTGGCTCAATCAAGCCTAATCCTTATATGGTGCATTAGTAGGGCCTCTGACTATGCTCACTCAGCTCAAACCATCTATCATACCATCAAGTAGCTGAATCTCAACGTATCTTGGGGCGTTAGCACCTGCAAGCAGGGGTAGCTTGCCTTGGACACTGTGGCTCTCATGCTCATAAAATAGGCTTCGTGGATAAAATGTCTACTATACCAACTCACACACACTACGCCCTCGTGAATAAAGTGTCCACTAGACAATCTCACGCACAGTAGGCCAACGTAGATAGAATGTACACTAGACCATTTTCTCTTTTCTAAATCTAAACTAAAAGTCTGAGAAATACACACAATTGCACGTAAACAAATCATCACATTACATCAAGAAACTAAACATTTTCTATTTCAAATCTGAACTGACGGTTTGGGAGTTACAAATAACTTCAACTTGACAAATAATTGCTCAAGCAAATAATTGCAACAAGCCATACTAGTTAATCTTTCTCTATCTTAGAAGCTTGTATACCTATATAGTTTCTTATGAAAATAATGCAAGAAAACAAGAAATATATTGTGGACATTATAATCTTGCCCTTGAATTAGGGAAGAAACTTTAAGTGGCCCTTAAACAATTGTCCAGCCATTCCTTAATAATCTTGCGTAACCAACTCTTTGAAACTAGGGATTCCTTGCTCAAAGATGTTCATTTCTATGTGTATCATATATATCAAAAGACTTACAATTTAAGCAGTTAAACCCGTTAATCAAAATATATTCATTCAACCAAATTCCTTTATCGAAGTCTCATTTAGCCATTTTTGCTCTTATGGTTAATTCTACCCTTAAACTCCATCGATCGTGCATTCCATAGTCATAATACATTATAAATATAAAGATTATAATTTAATAGTAAAAATAACATAAATTACCTTCTTGAAGAAACCCTAGTTCTTTACCTCTTGAGTTCTTGAAGATAATTTAAGGATTTCAAGATGAAATCTTGTTAGAATCTATTTTGGGATAATCTAACTATGATCGCGTTGAAGACTCACCTTGGGCATTGAGGAATGATTTTGGCTTCATATCTCCTTGAAAAGATGAAACTTTAGCTCCTTGGGGTGTTAAGAAGGATAAAATCACGAGTGAATGACACAGTTACCCACAAAAATAAAACTATTTACCGTTATCTACCCATTTTTTTTTCTATCCATCAAACTAATTACATTTCCTACCCATAGTAGTTTTTGTGGGGAATTTTCTCTTTTTCTCCAATTCTTTTTTATTTTTATGCTTCTTTTCTTCTTTTCCTTTTTTTCTTTCTTTTCTCCTTTTCTTTTTTCTTTTTTTCTTCTTATTTTTTCCTTTCTCATTTTCTATTCATTTATTTTTCCCAAATCGTATTATTGTTATTTTTACCATAACTTATTTCACACTCAATTAACTTATTTTACCAAAACTTAATTCACACTCAATTTTGACTCCTTCTTTATTTTTCTTTTCTTTTTATTTATTTTATTTATTTCTTGATCCTTTTCTAATTTTATTTAACTCCTTTTTCTTTTATTTTCTTGTTTCTTTTCTAATTTCAGTTACCTTATTTTTTATGTTCTTTTTCTCTTCATAATCTAATTTTATTTAGTATTTTCATTATTTTTTGTTATTCCCTTTTTAATAGAATAAGAAAAAATAACTAATATAGTAAATTTTTATTCATCTTTATTTTAATATAACTAGTATAATATACCTTTTATCTTTTTTCTTTTTTTTTTAAATTCAATTATTAAACTGAAATAATATCAATTGTCACTTGCTTAAATTTAGTAAATATCACAATGAGTGTTGCGGAGCACCATAAATTACATAATCAGATTCTAAGAATCAACACGTGATTTTCATGCAAACCTTGATCTCTTTCCCTACAAATATAAGTACGCAGTCTACCATTAGCAGTAACACAACCAGTTATGGAGAAAAGATACATAATTTACGGTCACAAAATCTCCATATATACTAGTTAGAATAGAAATGATAACAAAATATAAAAAATACAATAAAAGTATAAGTAGCAAAAAAGACTTCTAGTGCCATATGATACCAATATGCTATACATATATACCAACAGAGTATATGATTGCTCTAGAATATTGCTACAACCATTTGCGACTATAATACTGTACCAAAATATTAAATGATACAATAAAGGTATGAGAAAATTACATGCTCGCATTGCAAGCTAAATATTCGCAAAACAACTTGCTCATTTCGTATACTAATAGGGTATATAGTTGTATGGGTGTGACGATCCAAAGGGGTCATCGCCTATGTTATTACCCATCCCGTACTTCTGAGGCCTTGAAAACCTCATTTGTATTTGCCTCTATTTGCATGCGCAATTCGGGTGCGTAGCCGGACAACTTAAATATGAAATTATGTGAAAAATACTAAAAAAATAATATTAAAATGAATAAATTTGACTTCGGCCAATATTTTGGGTAAACGGACCCGGACCTGTGATTTGACGATCCCGGAGGGTCCGTAGGAAAATATAGGACTTGGGAGTATGCCCGGAATCGAATTCCGAGGTCCCAAGCCCGAGAATGAAATTTTGAGTAAAAATTTTTTCTGAAAATATCTATGGAAATTGAAAATTTAATCTGATTATAAAGTGATGGTATCGGACCCGTATTTTGGTTTCGGCGCCTGTTATAGGTCTTGTATATGGTTTAAGTCCTTTCTGTAAAGTTTGGTTGAAAACAGATTTCATTTGACGTGTTTCGGACTTAAAATGGAAAATTTGATGTTTTATGAAATTTGATAGAATTCATGGATTTTGAAGCTTAATTCGATGTGTATGATGTTATTTGGAAATTTTATCGCACGGATAAGTTTATAGGATGTTTTTGAGGTAGTGTGTATATTTGGTTTGGAGTCCCGAGAGCTCGGGTGAGTTTTGGATAGGCCACAGATTTCATTTTTCTGAACTTAGAACTGTTGGTGTGACTGATCTGTAGGCTTTGCATTTGCGAAGCCAGCATCGCAAATGCGAAGGTGCACTGGCTAGCAAGGGATCGTAAATGCGAGCCATTCATCGCAAATGCGAAGTCCCTCCTCCTGCACAGTGATCGCAAATGCGAGCCATTCATCGCAAATGCGAAGTCCCTCCTCCTGCACAGTGATCGCAAATGCGAGCCATTCATCGCAAATGCGAAGTCCCTTCTCCTGCACAGTAATCGCAAATGCGAACTATGCTTCGCAATTCCCATGTCAGAGGGTGTTTGCAATTGCGAACCCCTGTTCGCATTTGCGATGCCAACCAATAGCCTGCCATGTACAAAACCATGTTTTTACTTCATGTTTCATATTTTCTCAAACTCAACACTCTTAGTGATTTTTCCAAAGAACAAGACTCTTCCAAATCAGTTGTAAGTGGTTTTTACTCATTTCTTTCAATATTTAACATCATTTAACATGTTTTCAACTTAAAAATCAGGGATTTCCATGGGTGAAATTGGGTGTTTGGGGTAGAACTTAGATTTTTTTCAAAAAATTGGGATTTGAGTGGGTCATTGACCTCCGATTTGAGAGACTTTTATATGGCTAGTCTCCCGAGAGTACGAAGGTTCTGAAAATGTAAAATTTACCCGACTCCGAGATGCTAGCCTGAGGGGCATTTTGGTCATTTCACCTAATTTCGCGCCGTAAGCTTGAATTAAATAGTAGAATCAGTTGCATGAGATGTTATTTATGGTATAAAATTTATTTGACTAGATTTGGGCCATTTGGAGTCGGATACTTGTGGCAAACGTGTGGTTTCGGGTTGATTGCTATACTTCGAACCCGAGGTAAGTGTTCGCCCTAACCTTAGCTTGAGGGAATAGGAGTTGAGTATAATTTGCTACTTGCTAATTGTCAAATAGGATGTATAGGCATGGTGACGAGTATCTATACATTGGTGTCTAGCATGACCATGAGTCCTTATATTGTGAATATACTGATTTTGTGGTAATTTCCATGCTTAGTTGATGATTTCTATATGTTGTGAAGAATATGTGAAGGGAATTGTATTCTGTAAACTCTGTTGGAGCATTGGCTCAAATTGTGTAATGAATAATGAAGAAATATGAGATATTACGTCTTTGGAGCATTGGCTCAAATTGTGAAATGAATAATGAAGAAATATGAGATATTACATTCTTTGGAGCATTGGCTCAAGTGATAGAATAAATCATGGAAATGAAAGTGAAAGAAAGAGAAAGAGTTATTGAAATATACCCTTGCCGGGATTTAATTGTGTAATTGATGTTCCCTTGCCAGGATTTAATTGTGTAATTGATGTTCCCTTCCGGGATTTAATTGTTTAATTATTGTTTCCTTGTCGGGATTTATATTTCTATTCTGTTTACTCCCTTTCCCGTTGTTTGTGATTGTTGTTTGGGTGAGGAAGAGTGTTAAAGCACGAAGGGTGATGCCATGCACTTGTCTTGGTGAGAATGAGAGTAAAGCACGAAAGGTGATGTCGTGCACTGTTTGATATTGTCTCCCTTGTTGGGATGTTGAGATTTCTGTTATTGCTCCCTTGCCGGGATTTCTATTTCTATTCTGTTTACTCACTTGCCCTTGTTTGTGATTGTTGTTTGGGAGAGGAAGAGCGTTAAAGCATGAAGGGTGATGCCGTGCATTATTTGACATTGTGAGGAAAGAGTATAAAGCACGAAGGGTGAAGTCGTGCCGTACGATGTACCATTCTGTACCGATATTCATTGATTATACTGTGGGGAAAGAGAGTAAAAGCACGAAGGGTGATGCCATTCCATGATTTACATTGATTACATTGTACATTGCATAGTGAGGACGAGAGTAAAAGCACGAAGGGTGATGCCGTACCATAATTTACATTGATTACATTGTACATTGCATAGTGAGGACGAGAGTAAAAGCACGAAGGGTGATACCGTGCCATGATTTACATTGATTAAGTTATACATTGCATATTTAGGACGAGAGTAAAAGCACGAAGGGTGATGTCGTGCAAGTTTCTGATTTCTTGTCCTTATTGATATGCTGGATTTGTGGTTCTTTTCCTTTTTGAGATTTCTTATATGAAATTGTTATCTCGCCACAACATGTTCCCCTTCCTTTATTCATTGTTTTCTTCCTATATTTATTATGTATTGCATATATGTATATACCTTTATTTGAACTGCACAAGTTTATTTGGTAGTGTGGTTCTAGCCTCGTCACTACTTCGCCGAGGTTAGGCTAGGAACTTACTCAGTACATGGGGTCGGTTGTACTGATGCTACACCTGCACTTATTTATGTTGTGCAGACTACGCAGCCGGACCCGGAGGACATCATTAGTGGGAGTGTCTTCTAGCTCATTATAGAGGCTTTGAGGTATACTCGCTGGCGTTCGTGGGTCTTGGCGTATCTTCCATCCCTTTGTCTTCGATTCTTTCTTGTTTTTCCTTTAGTTTCAAAGGCAGACATGTATTTCCTTTCAGACTTGTATTTAGCACTCTTAGACAGTTCGTGAGTTAGTGACACCAGGTTTTGGGAAATTTTGCGTCGATGTTTTCTGATTGTCTTTACTTAGCTTAAAACCGTATTTATTTCCACTGTTTAATTTGTGAACTGATTTAGTTTATTCTGTTAGAATGAGGTTATGATGCTAGTTTAACTACACACGTTGTCTTGTCTAGCAGGTTCAACGTTAGACGCCATCACGTCCCGATGGTGGGATTTCGGGGCGTGACAAGTTGGTATCAGAGCACTAGGTTACTTAGATCTCATAACTCACAGACAACTTTGTAGAGTTTGAGGGATCGGTACGGAGACGTCTGTACTTATCCCCAGAGGCTGCAAAGTTAGGATGACTCCATATTTCTTTTCTTCTCTATCGTGCGCTATGATTCTGAGTACTGCGTGAGTTTCTATTCTATTCTCTCACAGATGGTGAGGACGCGTGCTTCCCTTAGTTCCGCCCAGCAGCGTGACTCTCCTGCTACAGCTCCTACTCGGGGTCGAGGTCGAGGTCGAGGACGAGGCCGTGCTAGAGGCCGAGGCCAGGGCCGGGCCCAGCCTAGAGCCGAAACCCCAGTGGAGAACCCTCAGGTCGAGTCTGACGAGGAGGTCCCAGTTCTGGCAGTACCAGTTTGACCAGCTCAGGTCCCAGAGGGGTTCATAGCTACCCCAGTGCTTCGGGACGCCCTTGTCCGTCTAGTCGTCTCATGGAGAGTGTAGCACATGCGGGTGTTCTTCCTACAACACCAGCCGTCTCTCAGGCTGGGGGAGGTGCCCAGACTCCTGCCGCCCACGTGCCAGAGCAGCTAGCTCCACAGTTACAGACTCCGGCATCTCAGCCAGCCGGAGTAGCTCAGCCGGGTATTGTAGCACCAGTAGCAGAGGGAGCACCTATGTTAGTAGATGCTCTGTGGAGACTGGACAGGTTCACCAAGTTATTTACTGCTACTTACATTGGTTCACCATCAGAGGACCCCCAGGATTATTTGGACACCTGCCACGAGGTTCTTCGGAACATGGGCATAGTGGAGTCCAACAGGGTTGACTTTGCTACTTTTCGGTTATCTGGTGCAGCCAAGAGTTGGTGGAGATATTATTGCCTAGCCAGACCAGCTGGATCTACACCTTTGACTTGGACTCAGTTCTCAGAGGTAATTCTGGGGAAGTTCCTTCCCATTACTCAGAGAGAGGACCTTCGGAGGCAGTTTGAGCGTCTCTAGCAGGGATCTATGTCAGTCACTCAATACGAGACCAGATTCATCACTCTAGCCCGACATGCTCATATGATACTTCCCACTGATCGGGAGAGGGTTCAGAGATTTATCGAGGGATTGGCCCGGCCTATTAGACTTCAAATGGCTAAAGAGTCAGGTATAGACATATCGTTCCAGGATGCGGCCAATGTGGCCAGGAGGATTGAGATGATTCTGTCCCGGGGAGGTGGTCAGGGGGCTGACAAGAGGCTCCGTCATTTCAGTCGTTTCAGTGGAGCCTCATCTGGGGGCAGGGATTCTTTAGGTAGTGGTCATCCTCCCAGACCTTTTCAGTCAGCTCTCTAGGTTTCCCATGGTACTTCGGGTGTGGTCGTGGTTATCCTCCGCACTATTCTGATCAGCAGCCTTACAGTGCGCCACCAACTTCCTTAGCAGCCGAGGTCTTGTTACACTTGTGGCGATCTGGGTCACCTTGCCAAATTTTTCCCTCGAGCATCAGGTAGTTCTCAGCATTAGGGTTCTCGTGTCATGGTACAGGCACCAGGTGTTCCACAGCCTGTCCAACCATCTAGAGATGGGGTAGAGGTGCTAGAGGTGGAGGTAGAGGTCATAAAGGTGGAGCTCCGGTCGCCAGGGGTGGAGGCCAGCCAGCAGCCGGCTGTCCTAGAGATGTGGTTCAGGGTGATGGGGCCCAACCCCGATGTTATGCTCTTCCAGCTAGGCCAAAGGTTGAGTCTTCAAATGCAGTCATTATAAGTACTATTCGGGTTTGTGATCGAGATGCTTCAGTGCTATTTGATCTAGGGTCTACGTATTCGTATGCGTCCTCTTATTTTGCACCATACCTGGTCATGCCTAGTGATCCACTGAGTATTCCTGTTTATGTATCTACGCCAGTGGATGATTCTATCGTGGTCGATCGAGTCCATCATTCTTGTGTTGTGGTGATTGGGGGTCTTGAGACCCGTGTTGATTTGTTGCTTTTAGGTATGGTCGACTTTGATGTTATATTGAGGATGGACTGGTTATCCCCATATCATGCTATCTTGGATTGTCATGCCAAGATGGTAACCTTAGCCTTGCCAGGTTTGCCCCGTTTGGAGTGGAAAGGAACTCCTGGTCATTCTACCCGCAATGTCATTTCGTACGTGACGGCTCGGCGTATGGTCGAGAAGGGGTGTTAGGCTTATTTGGCTTATGTGCACGATTCCAGTGTTGAGGTTCCCTCTATTGATTCGGTGCCCGTGGTTCGTGAGTTTCCTGAGGTTTTTCCTTCAGACCTGCCGGGGATGCCACCCGACAGGGACATTGATTTCTGCATTGATCTAGCTCCGGGCACCCAGCCCATTTCTATTCTGCCGTATCGCATGGCCCTGCCAGAGTTGAAAGAGTTGAAGGAACAGTTGCAGGATTTGCTTGGGAAGGGTTTCATTAGAACTAGTGTTTCCCCTTGGGGTGCTCCAGTATTGTTTGTGAATAGAAAGGATGGTTCGATGTGGATGTGCATTGATTACCGACAATTGAACAAGGTTAAAATCAAGAATAAGTATCTACTGCTGAGGATTGATGATTTGTTCGATCAGCTTCAGGGTTCCTGGGTATTTTTAAATATAGACTTGAGTTCTGGCTACCATCAGGCAAGGATTAGGGCATCCGATGTCCCTAAGACAGCTTTCCGCACTCGGTACGGGCATTACGAGTTCTTAGTCATGTCGTTTGGGTTGACGAATGCCCCAAAAACTTTTATGGACTTGATGAACCTAGTGTTCACGCCTTATTTGGGCTCGTTCGTGATAGTCTTCATTGATGATATATTGATATACTCCCGCAGTCATGAGGAACACGAGCAACATCTCAGAGTGGTTCTTCAAACTCTGGAGGATAGCCAGCTATATGCAAAGTTTTCGAAGTTTGAGTTCTGGTTGAGTTCAGTTGCATTCCTGGGTCATGTCGTGTCAGCAGGGGGTATTCAGGTTGACTCGAAGAAGATTGAGGCAGTCAAGAACTGTCCTAGACCATCATCAGCTACAGAGATTCGGAGTTTCTTGGGATTAGTAGGCTATTATTGTCGGTTTGTGGAGGGGTTCTCATCTATTGCAGCCCCGATGACCAGGTTGACCAAGAAGGATGCCCAGTTCAGATGGTCGGACAACTGTGAGGCGAGCTTTCATAGGCTCAAGACATCTATGACTACAGCACCGGTGTTGGTTTTGCCCACAGGTTCAGGGCCTTATACAGGCTATTGCGATGCTTCTCGTATTGGGCTTGGTGCAGTGTTGACGCAGGATGGCAAGGTCATTTCTTATGCTTCGAGGCAGTTGAAGATTCATGAGAAGAACTATCTAGTGCATGATTTGGAGTTGGCAGCCATTGTCCATGCATTGAGATTTGGAGGCACTATCTGTATGGTGTGGCGTGTGAGGTGTTCACGGATCATATGAGTCTTCAGTACTTATTCAAGAAAAAATGAGTTGAATTTCAGGCAGAGAAGGTGGTTGGATTTGTTGAAAGATTATGATGTTACCATCTTATATCACCCAGGAAAGGCCAATGTGGTGGCCGATGCTTTGGGTAGGAAGTCAGCTAGCATGGGCAGTCTTGCTTTTATTCCGGTCAGTCAGAGGCAGCTTGCTTTGGATGTTCAGGATTTGGCCAATCGATTTGTGAGGTTGGATATTTCTGAGCCTAGTCGAGTGTTGGCTTGTACGGTCACTCGTTCTTCCTTATTGAAGCGTATCCATGATTGGCAGTTTGATGATCCCCATTTGTGTGTCCTTAGAGACACGGTGCAGCGCGGAGGTGCCAATCAGGTGTCCTTAGATGATGATGGTGTTTTGAGATTACAGGGGCGAGTTTGTGTGCCCAATGTTGATGGGATTCAATAGTTGATTTTAGAGGAGGCCCATAGTTCCCGGTATTCTATTCATCCGGGAGCCGGAAAGATGTATCAGGATTTGCGGCAACATTATTGGTGGCGTAGAATGAAGAAGGATATTGTGTCATATGTGGCGCAATGTTTGAATTGTCAACAGGTTAAATATGAGCATCAGAGGCCTGGTGGTTTATTTCAGAAGATTGAGATTCCCGAGTGGAAGTGGGAGAGGATCACTATGGACTTTGTTACTGGACTTCCGTTGACCCGTAAGAAGTTCGATGCAGTTTGGGTCATTGTTGATAGGCTGACCAAGTCAGTGCATTTCATTCCTGTGGCAGTCTCCTATTCATCCGAGAGGTTAGCTAAGATCTATATCTGGGAGATTGTTCGCCTTCATGGTGTGCCGGTATCTATCATTTCGTACCGGGGCGCGCAGTTTACCTTGCACTTCTGGGGAGTCGTTCAGTGAGAGTTAGGCACCCAGGTGGAGTTGAGCACAACATGTCATCCTCAGACAGATGGGCAGTCCGAGCGGACTATTCAGATATTGGAGGATATGCTCCGAGCTTGTGTTATTGACTTTGGAGGATCATGGGATCAGTTCTTTCCTTTAGCAGAGTTTGCCTACAACAACAGCTACAATTCGATCATCCAGATGGCTCCTTATGAGGCTTTATATGGTAGGCAGTGTCGATCTCCAGTTGGATGGTTTGAGCCGGGAGAGGCTTGGTTTTTGGGTACAGATTTGGTTCAGGAGGCCTTGGACAAGGTCAGGATCATTCAGGATAGGCTTTCGTACAACTCAGTCCAGGAAAAAGAGTTATGCAGATTGCAAGGTTCGAGATGTGGCTTTCATGGTTGGTGAGCGAGTATTGCTCCGAGTGTTGCCTATAAAGGGCGTGATGAGATTTGGGAAGAAGGGCAAGCTTAACCCTAGGTTCATCAGTCCGTTTGAGACTCTTGATCGAGTGGGAGGGGTGGCTTACAGACTTGCATTTCCACCTAGCTTATCAGCCGTACATCTAGTTTTTCATATGTCCATGCTTCGGAGGTATCACGGCGATCCAGCCCACGTGTTAGATTTCAGCACTATCCAGTTGGACAAGGACTTATCTTATGAGGAGCCGGTAGCTATTCTTGACCGGCAGCTTCGTCAGTTGAGATCCAAGAGTTTCCCTTATGTTCGTGTTCAGTGGAGAGGTCAGCCTCCTGAGGAATCGACCTGGGAGTCCGAGTCCGATATGCGGAGCCGTTACCCTCATTTATTTCCCGACTCAGGTACTTCCTTCTTCTGTCCGTTCGAGGACGAACGATTATTTTAGAGTTGGAGAATGTGATGAACCAAAGGGGTCATCACCTATGTTATTACCCATCCCGTACTTTTGAGGCTTGAAAACCTCATTTGTATTTGTCTTTATTTACGTGCGCAGTCCGGCGCGTAGCCGAACAGCTTAAATATGAAATTCTGTGAAAAATGCTAAGATTTGAAATTAAAATGAATAAATTTGACTTCAGTCAACATTTTCGGTAAACGGACCCGGGCCCGTGATTTGACGGTCCCGAAGGGTCCGTAGGAAAATATGGGACTTGGGCGTATGCCTGGATCGAATTCCGAGGTCCTAAGCCCGAGAAATGAATTTTTGAGTAAAATTGTTTTCTAAAAATATCTATGGAAATTGAAAATGAAATCTAATTAGAAAGTGATGGTATCGGGCCCGTATTTTTCTTCCGGCGCCCGGTACAGGTCTTATATATGGTTTAAGTCCTTTCTGTAAAGTTTGGTTGAAAAGAGATTTCGTTTGACGTGTTTTGGACTTAAAATGGAAAATTTGATGTATTATGAAATTTGATAGAATTCATGGATTTTGATGCTTAATTCGATGTGTATGATGTTATTTTGGCGATTTGATCGCAAAAATAAGTTCATAGGATGTTTTTGAGGTAGTGTGTATATTTAGTTTGGAGCCCCGACGGCTCAGGTGAGCTTTGGATAGGCCACAAATTGCATTTTTCTGAACATAGAACTGCTGGTGTGACTGATCTGCAGGTTTCGCATTTGTGAAGCCAGCATCGCAGATGCGAAGGTGCACTGGCTGGCAAGGGATAGCAAATGCGAGCCATTCATCACAAATGCGAAGTCCCTCCTCCTGCACAGTGATCGCAAATGCGAACTATGCTTCACAATTCCCATGTCAGGGGTGTTTGCAATTGCGAACCCCTGTTCGCATTTGCGATGGCAACCAGTACCCTGCCCTGTACAAAACCGAGTTTTTACTTCATATTTTATCAAACTCAACACTCTTAGGCGATTTTTCCAAAGAACAAGACTCTTCCAAATCAGTTGTAAGTGGTTTTTACTCATTTCTTTCAATCTTTAACATCATTTAACATGTTTTCAACTTAAAAAACAATGATTTCCATGGGTGAAATTGGGTGTTTGGGGTAGAACTTAGGTTTTTTCCAAATATTGGGATTTGAGTGGGTGATTGACCTCCGAATTGAGAGACTTTTATATGGCTAGACTCGTGAGAGTACGAAGGTTCTGAAAATGTAAAATTTACCCGACTCCGAGATGCTGGCCTGAGGGGCATTTTGGTCATTTCACCTAATTTCGCGCCGTAAGCTTCAATTAAATAGTAGAATCAGTTGAATGAGATGTTATTTACGGTATGAAATTTATTGAATATATTTGGGCCATTTGGAGTCGGATACTTGTGGAAAACGTGTGGTTTCGGGTTGATTGCTATACTTCGAACCCGAGGTAAGTGTTCGGTCTAACCTTAGCTTGAGGGAATATGAGTTGAGTATAATTTGCTACTTGCTAATTGTCAAATATGATGTATAGTCATGGTGACGAGTATCTATACATTGGTGTCTAGCATGACCGTGAGTCCTTATATTGTGAATATACTGATTTTGTGGTAATTTCCATGCTTAGTTGATGATTTCTATATGTTGTGAAGAATATAAGAAGGGAATTGTATTCTATAAACTCTGTTGGAGCATTGGCTCAAATTGTGTAACGAATAATGAAGAAATATGAGATATTACGTCTTTGGAGCATTGGCTCAAATTGTGAAAGGAATAATGAAGAAATATGAGATATTACATCCTTTGGAGCATTGGCTCAAGTGATGGAATATCATGGAAATGAAAGTGAAAGAGTTATTGAAATATACCCTTGCCGGGATTTAATTGTGTAATTGATGTTCCCTTGCTGGGATTTAATTGTGTAATTGATGTTTCCTTGCCAGGATTTAATTGTTTAATTATTGTTTCCTTGCCGGGATTTCTATTTCTATTCTGTTTACTCCCTTGCCCGTTGTCTGTGATTGCTATTTGGGTGAGGAAGAGTGTTAAAGAACGAAGGGTGATGTCGTGCCCTTGTTTTGGTGAGTATGAGAGTAAAGCACGAAGGGTGATGTCGTGCACTTGTCTTGGTGAGAATGAGAGTAAAGCACGAAAGGTGATGTCGTGCATTGTTTGATATTGTCTCCCTTGTTGGGATGTTGAGATTTCTGTTATTGCTCCCTTGCCGGGATTTCTATTTCTATTCTGTTTACTCACTTGCCCTTGTATGTGATTGTTGTTTGGGAGAGGAAGAGCGTTAAAGCATGAAGGGTGATGTCGTGCATTGTTTGACATTGTGAGGAAAGAGTATAAAGCACGAAGGGTGAAGTCGTGTCGTACGATGTACCATTCTGTACCGATATTCATTGATTATACTGTGAGGAAAGAGAGTAAAAGCACGAAGGGTGATGCTATTCCATGATTTACATTGATTACATTGTACATTGCATAGTGAGGACGAGAGTAAAAGAACGAAGGGTGATGCCGTGCCATAATTTACATTGATTACATTGTACATTGCATAGTGAGGACGAGAGTAAAAGCACGAAGGGTGATACCGTGCAAGTTTGTGATTTATTGTCCTTATTGATATGATGGCTTTGTGGTTCTTTTCCTTATTGATATTTCTTATATGAAACTGTTATCTCCCCACAGCATGTTCCCCTTCCTTTATTCATTGTTTTCTTCCTATATTTCTTACCCGTTGCATATATGTATATACCTTTATTTGAACTGCACATGTTTATTTGTTAGTCTGGTTCTAGCCTCATCACTACTTCGCCGAGGTTAGGCTAGGCACATACTCAGTACATGGGGTCGGTTGTACTGATGCTACACATGCATTCTTTATTTTGTGCAGACTACACAGTCGGACCCGGAGGACATCATTAGTGGGAGTGTCTTCCAACTCATTATAGAGGCTTCGAGGTATACCCGCTGGCGTTGTGGGCCTTGGCGTCTCTTCCATCCCTTTGTCTTCGATTCTGTCTTGTTTTTCCTTTAGTTTCAGAGGCAGACATGTATTTCCTTTCAGACTTGTATTTAGCACTCTTAGGCAGTTCGTGAGTTAGTGACACCAGGTTTTGGGAAATTTTGCGTCGATGTGTTGTGATTGTCTTTACTTAGCTTAAAATCGTATTTGTTTCCGCTGTTTAATTTGTGAACTGATTTAGTTTATTCTGTTAGAATGCAGTTATGATGCTAGTTTAACTACACGCGTTGGCTTGTCTATCGGGTTTAATGTTAGACGCCATCACGGCCCGACGGTGGGATTTCGGGGCGTGACAATGGAGTCGTTCCAACAATTGTATATAACTATAAAAACCATTACATAATACAAATAATTTATGTCCATCGGCACAAAAAAATTCCACTATTGCAAATCATGCTTATATAAATAATTTTAGAATAGAATTCACTTAAAATGCAACTAAACAACCAAAACAATGTTCATGGTATACAATTTTATTGGTTAATTCCTGGCAACTATATGATTATGCTACTATTACATAACATACATGCATAAAGAAAAAATAAAAAATAGTGTGACACATATTAATATATTAAAGTAATTCAATATATTGTACTATATTTCTATTATTAAAAGAAAATCAAATAGTGTATCAATTAAATGCAGCTAATACAACCAAAAAATGATTTAACTAGCATATGATACCAATATAGTATATTTCTATACTAATAGGGTATATAGTTGTACGGGGTCATTCTAACAACTGCATATACTATAAAAACTATTACATAATACACAAACTCTATGTCCATAGGTACAAGAAAATCCAACACATCTAAACACGATCATGTAAATCATTTAGAATAGAATTCACTTAAAAATGCAGCTAAAACAACCAAAAAAATATTCCAACTACCATATTGTGACGACCCGGCCGGTCTTCTTAAGAGTTAACGCCCGATCCCCTGTTAACTGTTTTTCCCAAGTCTATTTTTGCTAAATTGAATTGCCGGAACGTTCGGTTTTGAGTTTCGGAGAGTTTTGGGACATTTAGTCCCTAAATGAGAGCTTAAGTGTTGGAAAGTTGCCTGTAGTCGGATCAGTGTGAAGACGGACTCGGAATGGAAATCCGATGGTTTTATTAGCTCCGGTAGGTGATTTCGGGGTTGAGAGTGTGCTCGGAATGTATTTTGGAAGTTCGTAGCTCAATTTGGCTTGAAATGCCGAGTTTGAATTTTTGGAGTTTGCGGTCCGATAGTGAATTTTTGATCTGAGGGTCGGAATAGAATTCCGGAAGTTTCAGTAGTTCCGTCATGTCATTTGGGATGTGTTTGCAACATTTGAGGTTATTCGGATAAGTTTAGACGTGTTTTGGCGTCGGATGTGAGTTCTAGAATTTCTCTAAGTTTCTAGGCTTGAACCTATGCATAATCGATGTTTTAAATGTTATGAGACGTGTTTTTAAGACTCAACCTAGTTCAAATAAGGTTTTAAGGTTGGTTGGGTGTTTTGGTTGAGGTCCTGGGGGCCTAGGGGTTGTTTCGGATGCTTAACGGGTGAAATTTGGGAATTTGCCGCTGCTGAACTAGGCCTCTTCTGGTGTCTTCGCACCTGCGAAGGTTTTTTCCGCAGGTGCGGACTTGCAAGTGCGTGGGGTTGATCACAGGTGCGATAGAGGGGAGATTTAACCATTGGTCGCAGGTGCGATAGAGGGTAGATTTGACCATTGGTCGCAGGTGCGACCTGGTTCCGCAGGCGCGGGACCGCAGGCACGACCAAACGACCGCAGGTGCGGCCCTAGTGTAACTTAAGTGATTTCCGCACCTGCGATGCTTTTTTCGCAGGTGCGGTGATCGAGACCGCAGGTGCGAATCCCCTATGTGTTTTATTCCAAAAATGCGAGAATTCATCTCATTATTCTAAAAATCGGGTAAGGGCTCAAGAAGTGGTGATTTTTTGTGGGTTTTGAAGAGAAGGATCATAGGTAACATTTCTAATCCTAATTCATTGTTAGACCATTAATTCTCGTTCTCTTCTTTAGTTTAATTATCAAAAATGGGGGGAAAACCATAGGAAAGGGATGGGATTTTCCCAATCCGAGATTCTGAAAAATTGTGGGGTTTTTTGCATCGGATTTTGATTATTTTTGGTTGAATGAGTCCGTTAGTGAATGGGTGTCCGGAAAATATAACTTTTACCCGATTCCGAGACATGGGCCCGAGGGGTGTTTTTGTTATTTTACATAATTTCGCGTCTTAGTTTGAATTAAATAGTGAAAATAAGTTGCATGAGATGTTATTTACGATATGTAATTGAATTGTATAGATTTGGTCCATTTGGAGTCGGATACTCATGGAAAACGTGTGGTTTCAAGTTGATTTTGAACCGGTTCGAGGTAAGTGGCTTGTCTAACCTTGTGTGGGGGACCTTTCCCCTTAGGGTGTGATATTTGGTAATTGCATGCCTTGTACGTGAGGTGACAAGCGCGTACTTGTGCTAATTATTGAAATCCGATTTTACTTTTAATATTTAGACTGAGTTTCTTTCTTACCTGTTTTATTCTATTTGCAATTATAGTCTATGTTAGCTTAGAAAATCATGCCTAGTTTCCCTAAATTTACTATTTGCTTAAGTTGCTTTAATTGTACTACGTGAAGCATGTTAGGCTAGAACTATTTGTTGCCTTATATTTTTGCACTCTATTTCTGAATATCTTCTTGTTGCGGCTGCGTATTTACTTTGGGACTACGAAACGGTATCCCGGGAGATCCCTCTGCATATTTACTTTGGGACTATGGGACGGTATCCCGGGAGATCCCCCTGCATATTTACTTTGGGACTACGGGACGGTATCCCGGGAGATCCCCCTGCATATTTACTTTAGGAGTACGGGACGGTATCCTGGGAGATCCCCCTGCACATTGATAGCTGGACTACGGGGCGATATTCTGGGAGATCCTTCGGATATACATATGATGGACTATGGGACGATATCCCGGGAGATCCTTCGGATATACATATGATGGACTACGGGATGGTATCTCATGAGATCCTTCGGTTATACATATGAGGGACTACGGGACGGTATCCCGGGAGATCCACTAGACAGTCGAGAAAAGGACTACAGGACGGTATACTGGGAGATCCTCATTGTTGCTTTCGATATCGAGCTGTTCATATTCTATGTTTACTCTGTTCTTGTGTTTTTCATTTCCTTCTTTGACCTGTCTTATTTCACGGTTGTATTCATTCTTTCTGTTTATATTTCATACCGTAAGTTCCTATTATATTGTTTAAACTCAGTAGGGCACTGACCTTCGTCGTCACTACCCGACCAAGGTTAGGCTTGGCACTTACTATGTACCGCTGTGGTGTACTCATGCCCTTTCCTGCGCATGTTTTCCATGTGCAGATCCAGGTACCTCCACTCAGGCGCACTATCCTCGAGGTTGAGTGATCCAGCAGAGACTTCGAGATACATCTGCCGCATCCGCAGACTAGGAGTCTCTATCTTATTCTAGCGTTTGTAGAAAGTTTATTCCTTCCTTACCGTTGTATAGACACTCTGGAGTTAGAGCAGTGTATTATATTCTGTTAGCCTGTGTTTCCCATGAATTTCTGGGTTTTGGGGTGATATTGTATACTTATTATTTTGGGTTGTATATGCCAAGCGGCATTTATTTACAGTCCTTCTTTTAGATTTGTTCCGTTTTTACTTTATTATTCTGCAACTTATGTTGATATTCCGCATTGCTAGGCTTACCTAGTTATAGGGACTAGGTGCCGTCACGACATGATCACGGAGGGTGAACTGGGGTCGTGACAAGTTGGTATCAGAGCTCTAGGTTCATAGGAGTCACGAAATAGAGGCCGGTTTATTAGAGTCTCGCTGATCGATACGGAGACGTCTGTACTTATCTACGAGAGGCTTTGTAACTATTTAGGAAAAATCTTCACTTCATATGTTTCCTTGTCGTGCAATATTTTTGACACCAATTCTAAACCTCTGTTTTCTATTCTCTCATAGATGGTGAGGACACGTGCTACTCGGGACGATCAGGCACCCGTGCCCCCTACAACAACCGCTAGAGGCCGGGACTGGGGTAGAGGCCGAGGACGCGCACGTGGTGCAGCGAGAGCACCTACGCGAACTGCAACCGAGGTACCACCAGCAGATCCAGCCGAGGTCCAGACACCGACACACCTACTGCCACTACTACTCCAGCCTTTCAGGAGATATTAGCTCAGTTCATGTCCATGTACACTACTCTGGCTCAGGCAGGGTTGCTTCCCCAGTCCGCAGCCACATCCCAGGCCGGGGGAGGAGCATAGAATCCTGCCGCCCGCACTCTTGAGAAGTGAGTGCACGTGGAGCAGGTCCCAGAGATCATTCATGTGTCGCCGGTAGTGCCAGTTTAGCCCGAGGAAGGGTCAGCTGCTTCAGAGGATAAGCAGCGGAGAGTTGAGAGGTTCAAGAAGTATGACCCTCCGGTATTCAGTGGACTAGCATCAGATGATGCCTTGGGGTTTCTAGAGGAGTGTCACCGTATTCTTTGCACTATGGGCATAGCCGGATCTAGTGGGGTTTCCTTTACTACCTTCCAGCTTCGCGGAGCCGCCTATGATTGGTGGCGCACCTATGAGTTAGACAGTCCAGACGAGGCTGCTTCACTGACCTGGACCCAGTTCTCAGAGTTTGAGCATTTGCGCCAGGGTGCTATGATAGTTTCAGAGTATGCTATCCGTTACACCAGATTGGCTAGGCATGCACCGGCTTTGGTTGCTACTGTCCGTAAGAGGGTTCTCCAGTTCATTGAGGGTCTTGTCCTACCCATCAGATCTAGCATGGATCGAGAGTTGGAGATGGACATTCCTTATCAGCAGGTAGTGAGCATTGCTAGGAGGATCGAGGGTATGCTCGCTAGGGAGAGAGAGGAGAGAGAGGCCAAGAGGTCTCGAGAGTCGGGCCACTACTCTAGTGCCCGTACCCCAGCAGTAGGTCGACATGGTAGGGGTTATATGGTCCGCCCAGTTCATTCAGCTCTTCCAGCAGCCATCGGTACACCAGCTCCACCTAGGCCTCAGGAGCCTTATTATGCACCTCCAGTTTCTAGCGCGCCTCCTGCACGGGGTGCTTTCAGAGGTCAGTTTAGCAGAGTTGGACCTAGCCATTCACAACCACCACGTCCTCCCAGAGCTTGTTTCGAGTGTGGCGATACACGCCATGTTGTTAGGGACTGCCCAAGACTTGGTAGTGGTACATCTTCACAGACCTTTCAGCTACAGCGTGCTCAGCAAAGTTCTCAGGCCATGATCACAGTTCCAGCTGCTACCCCACCTGCCCAGCCAGCTAAGGGCGGTGGTCGGGGAGGTAGAGGTCGCCCTCGAGGAGGAGGCCAGGCCAGATATTATGCTATTCCTACTTGTACCGAGGCTGTTGTCTCCGATTCTTTCATCACAGGTATTATACTGGTTTGTCACAGAGATGCATCGGTTCTATTCGATCCAGGCTCCACGTATTCTTATGTATCTTCTTATTTTTCTCCGCATTTGGGTATAGCCCGAGATTCTTTGGGTTCTCCTGTTTATGTTTCTACTCCTGTGGGAGATTCTCTTGTTGTGGACCGCGTTTATCGGTCGTGTTTGGTTACTATTCGTTTGTTTTGAGACCAGTGTGGACTTATTGTTACTCGATATGGTGGATTTGATATTATCTTGGGCATGGACTATTTTTTGCCCCATTATGCTATTCTTGATTGTCACGCCAAGATTGTGACACTGGCTATGCCAGGTATTCCGCGTGTTGAGTGGAGTGGTACTTTATATCACAATCCCAGTAGAGTTATCTCTTTTCTTAGAGCTCAGCGTATGGTTGAGAAGGGGTGTGCCGCGTATTTGGCTTATGTGAGAGATGTCAGTGTTGATACCCCATCTGTTGATTCAGTTCCAGTGGTACGGGATTATCCCGATGTGTTTCCAAATGATCTTCCGGGCATGCCGTGCGATAGAGACTTTGATTTTGGCATTGATTTGTTGTCGGGCACTCAGCCCATTTTTGTTCCTCCTTACCGTATGGCTCCTCCTGAGTTGAAGAAGTTGAAGGATAAGTTACAGGAATTTCTTGATACGGGTTTTATTCAACCTAGTGTTTCACCTTGGGGTGCTCCTGTCTTATTTGTAAAGAAAAAGGATGGTCCTATGCGCATGTGTATTGATTATCGCCAGTTGAACAGGGTTACAGTGAAGAACCGTTATCCCTTGTCTCGTATTGATGATTTATTTGACCAGCTTCAGGGCGCACAAGTGTTCTCTAAGATTTATTTAAGCTCAGGTTACCATCAGTTGAAGATTTGGGAGCCGGATATCCCGAAGACTGCTTTCAGGACTCGGTATGGCCATTACGAGTTTCTAGTTATGTCATTCGGGCTGACTAATGCCCCCGCAGCATTTATGCATTTGATGCACAGTGTGTTCAGGCCGTATATCGACTCGTTCGTCATTGTTTTCATAGATGATATTCTTGTTTACTCCCGGAGTCGGGGAGATCATGAGCAGCACCTAAGGACAGTGCTTCAGACCCTGAGAGAGAAGAAGTTGTATGCAAAGTTCTCAAAATGTGATTTTTGGTTGAGATTTGTGGCATTCTTAGACCACGTGGTATCGAGTGAGGGAATTTGAGTGGATCCAAAGAAGGTAGAGGCCGTACAGAGTTGGCGCAAGCCGTCCTAAGTTGCGGAGATTCGCAGTTTCCTTGGCTTGGCAGGTTACTACCGTCGTTTTGTGGAGGGGTTTTCGTCGATTGAAGCCCCTATGACTAGATTGACCCAGAAGGGTGCTCCATTTCAGTGGACAGAGGAGTGTGAGGCGAGCTTTCAGAAGTTCAAGACAACTTTGACTGCAGCCCCAATTTTGATATTGCCTACTGGTTCGGGGTCTTATACAGTTTATTGTGATTCCTTGCGAGTTGACCTTGGAGCGGTGTTGATGTAGGAAGGTAGGGTGATTGCCTATGCGTCCAGACATTGAAGATACATGAGAAGAATTACCTTGTCCATGACCTTGAGTTAGCTGCGATTGTTCATGCCTTGAAGATCTGGCGTCATTATTTGTATGGTGTGCCTTGTGAGATTTACACTGACCACCGGAGTTTGCAGCACATAGTCAGGCAAAACAATCTAAATTTGCGCCAGCGTAGATGGTTAGAGTTGCTAAAGGACTATGACATCACTATATTATACCACCCGGGGAAGGCCAATGTGGTGGCCGACGCCTTGAGTCACCGGGCGGAGAGTTTGGAGAGTTTGGCGTACCTTCATGCAGCTGAGAGGCCTCTAGCCTTAGATGTTCAGTCCTTAGCCAGTCAGTTCGTGAGATTGGATCTTTCTGAGCCTTGCCGGGTATTAGCTTGTTTGGTTTCTCGGTCTTCCCTATTCAATCGTATCAGGGAGCGGCACTATGATGATCCTCATTTACTTGTCCTCAAGAACACGGTCCAGCACGGTGATGCTAGAGATATGACCATTGGAGGTGACGGGGTGTTGAGGATGCATGGTCGGATTTGTGTGCCCAATGTTGATGGGCTTCGGGAGCTGATTTTAGCATAGGCCCATAGTTCGCGGTATTCCATCCACCCGGGTACTGCGAAGATGTATCAGGATTTGACGTAGCACTATTGGTGGCGAAGAATGAAGAAATATATAGCAGAGTTTGTAGCCAAGTGTCTCAACTGTTAGCAGGTCAAATGTGAGAATCAGACACCGGGAGGGTTACTTTAGTAGATTGAGCTTCCAGAGTGGAAGTGGGAGCGGATCCCATGGACTTTGTGGTTGGACTTCCTCGGACTTCGAGGAAGCATGATGCTATTTGGGTAATTGTGGATCGGCTGACCAAATCAGCCCATTTCATTCTGGTACTGACTACTTATTCGTCGGAGCGATTGGCGGAGATTTATATTCGGTAGATCGTTCGTCTGAATGGTATTCCAGTTTCTATTATTTCAGACAGAGGTACTCAGTTCACTTCACGGTTCTGGAGAGCCGTTCAGGAGGAGTTAGGTACCAGGGTGGAGTTGAGCACAACATTTCACCCCCAGACGGACGGACAGTCCGAGTGCACTATTCAGTTTCTTAAGGATATGCTCCGTGCGTGTGTGATTGAGCTTGGAGGGTCTTGGGATCAATTCTTGCCATTGGCGGAGTTTTCTTACAACAACAGTTATCAATCCAGCATTCAGATGGCGCCGTATGAGGCTTTATATGGTAGGAGGTGCAGATCTCCGGTGGGTTGGTTCGAGCCCGGTGAGGCCAAGCTATTGGGCATAGAGTTGGTTCAGGATGCATTGGAGAAGGTCAAGGTGATTCAGGATAGACTCCGTACAGCCCAGTCCAGACAGAAGAGTTACGCGGACCGGAAGGTTTGTGATGTTTCATATATGGTCGGAGAGCGGGTTCTGCTTCGGGTTTCGCCTATGAAGGGCATTATGAGATTTGGGAAAAAAGGGAAGTTGAGTCTAAGGTTTATTGGCCCTTTTGAGATAATGAGGCGTGTTGGGGAGGTTGCGTATGAGATTGCCTTACCTCCCAGCCTGGAGGTATCATGGTGACCCGTCTCATGTCTTGGATTTCAGCTCAGTCCAATTGGACAAGGATCTATTATATATTGAGGAGCATGTAGCTATATTGGACAGGCAGGTCAGAAAGCTCAGGTCGAAGAACATTGCTTCAGTAAAGTTTCAGTGGCGGGGTCAGCCGGCTGAGGAGGCGACCTGGGAGACTGAGCAGGATATGCGCAGCAGTTACCCTCATCTTTTCACTACTTCAGGTATGTCTTTATGCTCGTTCGAGGACGAACAAATTTTTAAGTGTAGGAGGATGTGACGACCCGACCGGTCTTCTTAAGAATTAACGCCCCGATCCCCTATCAATTGTTACCCCCAAGTCTATTTCTGCTAAATTGAATTGTCGGGACATTCGGTTTTGAGTTTCGGAGAATTTTTGGACATTTAGTCCTTAAATGAGAGCTTAAGTGTTGGAAAGTAGCCCGTAGTCGGAGCAGTGTGAAGACAACCTCGGAATGGAAATATTATGGTTCTGTTAGCTCTGTTAGGTGATTTCGGGGTTGGGAGTGTTCTCGGAATGTATTTTGGAAGTCCGTAGCTCATTTAGGCTTGAAATGCCGAAGTTTGAATTTTTGGAGTTTACGGTCCGATAGTGAATTTTTGATCCGAGGGTCGGAATGGAATTCCGGAAGTTGCAGTAGTTCCTTCATGTCATTTAGGATGTGTGTGCAAAATTTGAGGTCATTCGGATAAGTTTAGACGTGTTTCGGCGTCGGATGTGAATTCTAGAATTTCCCTAAGCTTCTAGGCTTGAACCTATGCATAATCGATGTTTTTGATGTTATGAGACGTGTTTTTAAGACTCGACCTAGTTCAAATAAGGTTTTAAGGTTAGTTGGTGGTTTTGGTTGAGGTCTCGGGGGCCTTGGTGTTGTTTCAGATGCTTAACGGGTGAAATTTGAGAATTCGCCGCTGCTGAACCAGGCCTCTTCTGGTGTCTTCGCACATGCGAAGGTTTTTTCCGTAGGTTCGGACTCGCAGGCGTGTGGGGTTGATTGCAGGTGCGATAGAAGGGAGATTTGACCAGTGGTCGCAGGTGCGACCTGGGTTCCGCAGGCGCGGGACCGCAGGTGCGACCAAATGACCGCAAGTGCGGCCCCAGTGTAACTTAAGTGATTTCCGCACCTGCGATGATTTTTCTGCAGGTGTGGTACCGCAGGTGCGGTGATCGGGACCGTAGGTGCGAATCCCCTGTGTGTTTTATTCCAAAAATCTCAGAGTTCATCTCATTATTCTAAAAATCGGGTAAGGGCTCAAGAAGTGGCGATTTTCTGTGGGTTTTGAAGAGAAGGATCATAGGTAACATTTTCTAATCCTAATTAATTGTTAGGCCATTAATTTTCGTTCTTTTCTTTAGTTTAATTATCAAAAATGGGGGGAAAACCATAGGAAAGGGATGAGATTTTCCCAATCTGAGATTCTGAAAAATTGTGGGGTTTTTGGCATCGGATTTCGATTGTTTATGGTTGAATGAGTCCGTGAGTGAATGGGTGTCCAGAAAATATAACTTTTACCCGATTCTGAGGCATGGGCCGAGGGGAGTTTTGGTCATTTTACATAATTTTGCGTCTTAGCTTGAATTAAACAGTGAAAATCAGTCGCATGAGATGTTATTTACGATATGTAATTGAATTGTATAGATTTGGGTCATTTGGAGTCGAATACTCGTGGAAAACGTGTGATTTCAAGTTGATTTTGAGCCGGTTCGAGGTAAGTGGCTTGTCTAAACTTGTGTCGGGGACCTTTCCCCTTAGGGTGTGATATTTGGTAATTGAATGCCTTGTACGTGAGCTGACAAGTGCGTACTTGTGCTAATTATTGAAATCCGGTTTTACTTTAAATATTTAGACTGAGTTTCTTTCTTACCTGTTTTATTCTATTTGCAATTACAGTCTATGTTAGCTTAGAAAAGCATGCCTAGTTGCCCTAAATTTCCTATTTGCTTAAGTTGCTTTAATTGTACTACGTGAAGCATGTTAGGCTATAACTACTTGTTGCCTTGTATTTTTGCACTCTATTTCTGAATATCTTCTTATTGTGGTTGCGTATTTACTTTGGGACTATGGGACGGTATCCCGAGAGATCCCCCTGCATATTTACTTTGGAACTACGGGACGGTATCCCGGGAGATCCCCCTGCATATTTACTTTGGGAGTACGGGACGGTATCCCGGGAGATCCCCCTGCACATTGATAGCTGGACTACGCGGCGGTATTTCGGGAGATCCTTCGGATATACATATGATGGACTACGGGACGGTATCCCGGGAGATCCTTCGGATATACATATGATGGACTACGGGACGGTATCCCAGGAGATCTTTCGGTTATACATATGAGGGACTACGGGACGGTATCCCGGGAGATCCACTAGACAGTCGAGAAAAGGACTACAGGACGGTATTCTGGGAGATTCTCATTGTTACTTTTGTTATCGAGCTGTTCATATTCTATGTTTACTCTGTTCTTGTGTTTTTCATTTCCTTGTTTGACCTGTCTTTTTTCACGGCTGTATTCATTATTTCTGTATATCTTTCATACCGCAAATTCCTATTATATTGTTTAAACTCAGTAGGGCCCTGACCTTCGTCGTCACTACTCGACCAAGGTTAGGCTTGGCATTTACTGAGTACCGCTGTGGTGTACTCATGCCCTTTCCTGCGCATGTTTTCCCTGTGCAGATCCAGGTACCTCCACTCAGGCGCACTATCCCCGAGGTTGAGAGATCCAGCAGAGACTTCGAGATACATCTGCCGCGTCCGCTGACTAGGAGTCTCTATCTTATTCCAGCGTTTGTGAAAAGTTTATTCCTTCCTTACCGTTGTATAGACACTCTGGAGTTAGAGCAGTGTATTATATTCTGTTAGCCTGTGTTTCCCGTGAATTTCCGGGTTATGGGGTGATATTGTAGACTTCCATATTATTTTGGGTTGTATATGCCAAGCGGCATTTATTTACAATCCTTCTTTTAGATTTGTTCCGTTTTTACTTAATTATTCCGTAACTTATGTTGATATTCCGCATTGCTAGGCTTACCTAGTTATAGGGACTAGGTGCCATCACAGCATGTTCATGAAGGGTGAACTGGGGCCATGACACATATGATACCAATATGACATATAATTATACCAATAGGGTATAACAGTTATACTAATTAATTCCAGGCAACTATATATGATTATACTACTATTACATAATACACATGTATGAAGAGAAAAATCAAAAAATAGTGTACCACATATTAATATAATAATTTATTTCAAGATATTGCATTATAATACTATTATATATAAAACAAACGCATAAAGAAAAATCAAAATGATTACATAATATACATGCATAAAGGAAAATTAAAAAAATTCAAAATACTGTACTATTCTACTATTACTAAAGAAAAATCATATAGTGTACCAATTAAATATAACTAATACAACCAAAAAAAATTCCAACTAACATGTGATACCAATATAGTATATAGCTATACCAACATGGTGTAAATTGTACGCAAAGAGTTAAAAAAGATTTTTTTTAATTCAATTATTTAACTAAAATAATATCAGTTGTCAATAAAAATTTCAAAAAATTTTAAAAGGACCTAATTGTAAGAGTATGCTGTTACATTATATAGTATACTATAATAGTATATCATTGGAATGAGTTGTATACCAAAATGATATATAATATATCATTTTGGTATACATTACAAATTCTTCTTCGCCAGTTCGACGCAATAAATTATACACTCTTAAATTAACCAAAATGGTATATAATATATTATTTTGGTATATAAAGGATTGGTTCATTCATTAAACAAAATTAGTAGTATACTGTTGTAGTTAATCATAGTAAAAATTGCGCGGGGCACCCTATTTGGTCGCCCCCATTTAACCTATACCCATTTTAAAATTTTTTTTTAACTTGTACCCACTTTTTAAATAACTTCAGCTCCATTTCCTTCGCTGAGCTGATGTTCACCAGTTAAGCTGAAGTTCGCCAGTTATAAAGACAAAACTTCAGCATACGGGACTGAATTTCCCCAGTTACAAAGACAAAACTTCAGCTCTAGAGCTGAAGTTCCCAAGTTATAAAGACAACAACTTCAACATACGGGGATTAAGTTCCCCAGTTACAAAGATAAAACATCAGCTCTAGAGAACTTCAACTCTAGAGCTGAAGTTTTGTCTTTGTAAACTGGGGAACTTCAGCCCCGTATGCTGAAGTTTTTGTCTTTGTAACTGGGGAACTTCAGCATACGGGGCTGAAGTTCCCCAGTTTACAAAGACAAAACTTTAGCTCTAGAGCTGAAGATCCCCAGTGTAACTGGCGGGAACTTCAGCCCCGTATGCTGAAGTTTTTGTCTTTATAACTGGGGAACTTCAGCCCCGTATGTTGAAGTTCCCTAGTTACAAAGACAAAAACTTCAGCTCTAGAGCTGAAGTTCCCCAGTTACAAAGACAAAAACTTCAGCTCTAGAGCTGAAGTTAGTTCCTGAGTTACAAAGACAAGTTCGCAAGCTACTTCAGACCCGTCTACTAGAATGCTGGAGTTTTTCGTGATTGCCTTTGCTACTTCACCCCCACATGCTGAAGTTATGCGCAAAAGCGGGTACGGATGCAATTTGTTTTACAAAGCGGGTATAAGTTATAACGTAACACAAAAAGTGGGTACGGATGCAAAAGCCCCTTAATTATATACTCTTGAATTAATTATTGTATACCGATACAGTATATAATATACCATTTTAGTATACAGTACAAATTTGTCTATTTTGCTAGTTCAACTCAATTTCAACCCAAAAATTAAAAATTTACGATAAGATCCAATTAGCAAGTGTAACGACCCGACTGGTTGTTTTGAGTATTTACACTTCGCTCGGTAGTTTGGGGGCATGAGTAGATTTGCATGGTGTATTAGGATTTTTGTGCAAAATTTGAGTTCATTCCGAGTTGATTTGATATGTTTCGGCGCAAGTTTTTTTGGAAGTCGAAAGTTGGAAGGTTCATTAAGTTTGATTTGAGGTGCATTTCGTCTTTTCGATGTTGTTATGCGTGATTTGAGGCCTCGAGTAGGTCCGTGTTATGTTATGGGACTTGCTGGTATGTTCGTACGGGGTCCCGAGAGGCTCGGGTGAGTTTCGGATAGTTTTGGGTTGTGTTGTGCTTTTTTTTCTTATGTTTCGATGTCTTTTCTTCAAGCATAAATGGTACCACATTAAACAAATGACATTATATTTTTGTTTTGATTAAATTATTAGATTCTTATCGTAATTACGGAGCCATACCAAAAAGAATCGTCGAATTTGGACATCGTATGATGATTTTATGGTCATTTTACTAAAAATTGGGTTGTTAGATTTTTCAGATTAATTACGAAATTGTCACTGACTTAGTATTTAAAATCTACACTATTTTCAAATATTGAAACTAATATATATCCTTCATTATAAGGTCAAATAGAGTGATTCAAAAGCCTAACTTGACTGAAATTTCAAAAGGAATACATTGGAGGATTCAAAAGCGAGTTTTAGTATCGTTTGGTACACAAAACGAGTCAGAATAGGTGGGCAAACATACTTAATATTTAATGTTTGTTCATTTGGTCATATTTTTAGTTGGGGAGCTCGGATTTGGACAATTTTTGGAGGAGATTTTCACCATATGGGTTTGATTAAGTGTTCTATACTCGATTTTGATTATATTTCATGAATCTATTTTCGTGTTTGACATTTGATTGATGATTTCAAAGTGAAATTTGAGGGTTTTGTCTAAAATTTCGTAATGTAAATTTTTGACTTTTGAACATTGATTCGGAGTCGGATTTGAGTGAAACTAGTATGGTTGAACTCGTAATTGAATGAGTTATCGGATTTATGAGTTTTGTCTGGTTCCGAGAAGCGGGCCCAGGTTTGACTTTTTGGTGGATTTTGGGATTTTGGTAAAAGATTCGACCTTTATCGATTGAGTTTGTTTTCTTTGGTATTATTTGATGTATTTGAGTTACTTTTGGCTAGTTTCTAGACGTTTGGAGATTGGTACGCATGGGATGGAATTTTTGGAGCGTCGTTTGGCTTGCTCGGTATTGGATTTGGTTTGTTCAAGGTAAGTAACACTTCAAAACTTGGTCCTGAGGGTATGAAACCCCGAATTACGTCTTATATGATTAATGTTTAGGTGACGCGCATGCTAGGTGTCGAGCGTGTATGCGTGCACTGTGTTAAATATGATTTAGTCAATTTCATGAAACTATGTAGCCATCTTATCTGAACATTTCTACTGTACTTTATGTGTTAGAGAACCTGAGCTGTAATTGATTCTAGATATCATGTTTAGGCTATATGCTGGTAACAATGGTCCCATAGTAGTCGTTCTTTGTTGTTGAGTTATTTGATTAATTTCAGTTATGTACTCAGTCGCATTCATCATTATATATCACATCTCAGTCTCTGTAATTGTTTATTGTCACGTCTCACATAATTGATTTGGGCTGATCAACATGAGTGTTGTGAGCCGAGAGATCGGAGAGATTGATGAATATGTGAGGCAGATGGACTAATTGTGAGGATATTGATACTATGGCACGTGAGTTATCCGTGCGAATCAAGATATTGATACTATGTCACATGAGTTATGCAACACGTGAGTTGTCTGTGCGGATCCAGATATTGATACTATAACACGTGAGTTGTCCGTGCAACACGTGAGTTGTCCGTGCGCTATAGCGCTTGGGTTGAAGGAGCCCCTCCGGAGTCTGTATACGCCCAGTGAGTGCAGTTTCTAGCAGTTGTTATGTTTGGGCTGGATTTGCCCTGTTCAGTACTGAGTGACTGAGTGTGTCGAGTGATTGAGCATGATGAGTAGAAAGTGTGAGACATTGAGATTGAGTAATCTGAGAGTGTAAGTACATGAGTTCATCACTGAGATACATTGCATTTGACATGCGTACTCGAGATACATGCATAGAGATGCATTTCTTTCTGCTACTCCGACTTTGGTGACATTCATGATTTCTCCTGCATATTGACACGCAGGCATAGAGATGCATTTTCCTCATGCCATTTGAAAATGAAACATTTACTTGTTGAATGCTTTTTGGGAAAATTACAGTTTTTAAATTTACCCATATTTTGGCGATTTCGATAAAGGATTTGGGTTTCACTAATATACTTGGAAAGCAGGCCTGTCTTTCTAGAACTGTGGACTAGCTGAGAATTTTATTTCTGAGTTAATTCTTTTATTAATTTCATTATGTTGTTATGTTTTGTTGTTGGCTATTGGTGTTGCACTCCGACCGATGTTCCAGCTCGTCATTACTTCCAACCTAAGGTTATGTTTGTTACTTATTGAGTACATGGGATTGGTTGTACTCATAGTACACTTCTGCACCTTGCGTGCATATTTTTGACGTTGATGTTGCTGCGTAAAACGGGAGCTGGATCTGATGATGTACCTACGTTCTATCCATTGCTGCCTCTTGTTCATAGTAGCTTTAGAATTTTTAATCTATTAATGTATATTTTAGACATATGACGTATTTTTATTTCACATCCGTTTTGTGCATTCTAATCTCAGAAGCTCGTGATTTGTACTACCAGTCATTGGGGAGTGTATTGGGGTTAGTTAAATATCAATTGAGTCGGATTGTTGTTATTTGGCTTAGCTAGAGGGTAAGGTTAGGTTCCATCACGACTAGTTGGATTTCAGGTTGTGACAAGTTAGTATCAGAGCTCTAGGTTCATAGGTCCTACAAGTCATGAGCAAGTGCCTAGTAGAGTCTTGCGGATCAGTATGATGACGTCCATACCTATCTTTGATAGGCTACAGGACATTTAGCATATACTTCCCATATTTCTTCTCTTATCGTGCCACATTGATTCAGCTGGAAGCGTAACTTTTTGAATTCCTTCCATATATTCGTATGCACATATGAGCGCTCAGTATAAGTTGTGCATCGACGACTTGTGATTCCATGGATGAGGTGCGAGATATGATTTGTGTGTGCTGATGATGGGCCAGTCTGGAGGACTTGAGGCCGAGTTTTAACTGTAGCTTGAGCATAGGGATTTTGGTTGTGTGAGCATGTGCTTTGGACTTATATGTCTAGTAGCATCCCTATGAGTGGAATTTGTGACTCGATGAGTGGCTGGATGGCTATGTGATAAGTATGATGTGACTGTGGGATGTGTTTAGATAGATTGAATGTGACGAGAAGAGTTTGATTGAGATGTAAAAAGGACTGTTGGGTGCTTGATTCTTGTCCTGATGTGACGTATAGTCTCGAGTTATGAGTGTATTGGAGGATCTTTCATGTTGTTTAACTGTAGAACGAATTAGTTTCTCATTCCTTGTTGACGAGTTCAGACTCAGGAAGAATAAGTGATTGCATAGGAGTTTTGGTTGTGAAAGGGCGTAGAGAGATGTCAGTTTGAGGCTAAGCAGGCGGGTTATCACCTGCGGGTGTCCTGAGGTTGTGTGATCCCTATGTTTTTTGTGTGGAGAGTTTTCTCTTACCGGTGGGTTATATGTGTAGAACCTGAGTTTGGATTGCTTGAGGAGGTTGGCTTGAATGTCACGAGGATGAACGCGAGCTTAGCAGATGATTTGAGGTATTATATGGTTTGTGTTACGCGAGCTTATGAAGGATTTAGTTGAATATTACTGTGGTATTATGGCAGTAATGGAGTATGGTTATTGTAAGTTATCGTATGTTTTGCTCCATGGCTTTGAGCCAAGTGAGGGAGTCTTCTATCGACGAGTTGATTGCACGGTTATATGTTGTAATGGTTTCGGTTTGAGATATACTTGTGAATCAGTTATGACTTGCAAAGGTTGAGATCGAGGATGACTCGAGTAATGGAATTTATGGATATGGATTGTATTACACTCTACGGGTATATGGAAATCATGGAATGATTAAGTGGTTATTCGTGAAGGATGTAATGTGCATCAAGTAGGAATTCGCTTGGTTGCATTAGGGTGGGGTTACTTCTTTAGGTGTTTTCATGCTAGTGGGACATAGGTCGTTCGGGCCATTTGGGCGGTGCATGTTGGTTCCCCAAGTATACGTGGCCGTCAAGTAATAAAGTAACTCGAAAGTCGGATGTCGAACCCACAAAGACTTATATCAATTGTCAACTAAGAAAACTAAAACCATTTAATTGTCCAAGATATTTAAGAGTGATTTTTTTCTATTAATCTACTATTGTGGAAATTAAACAAGTAACAACTAATTTATCAAGAATGAAAATGTGTATGATGAGATTTTACTTCAGAGGAGATGAAAATTCCAGGGTTGTGGTTGGTTTATCAATCCTATTAAGTTCAATAATCACACTCGTTAATCCATAGTATCTATGGTTGCTAATTAACCGGATCGTTTATATGAATGGCATGTTCCCACGATACTCCTCGCCTATCCACAATATATCAACCCTATATTCCTATGGTATTGAGTCTATCATGAACGAATATAATACGATATTCAATTAAGCAAGACTAATAGGTATATTCTTATCCTAACCGCGAAATCGTTCCCCGAGCCATGGGTTGAGAAACAAGCTCCCTTTAATTCTACTCTAATCTAAACATGGCTTTCCCAAGCATAGCGTAGATAGTAGGGTGAATTGGTAGCTACAACAATTCACAAATTAAACTAGAATTAAAGAAACAATCACAAGATGATAATCCGAATTAATGAAGATGTAATTAATAAACATTAATAATCATGTCAACCATAACCCTAGAACTAGAGTGCTAAGCCACTCATAATCATATTAACAATTTTCCAAGTATTTTGCATAAACAAATTACAAAAAAAGATGAAGGAATGAAGAACTCGATGATTTTCTCCTTCAAGAATGTCCCCAACGTCTTCTCCCCTTCAAAAGTCACGTTCCTCCTTCACAAGTCACGCCCCCCCCCCCCCCAAAAGTGAGTTTAAAGACTATTTATATGGGATTAGGGTTTACATAGGGTGAAATAACACAAGCTCACTTCGAAACAACCTTTTTAGGTTAGCTCGTTCACTCTCTCGTGCGCATGCGAGAGTGAACGAGCAAAGTTCTTCTCTTTTTCTTTTTCTTCTAGGTCTCTTGTGCACTTCCATGCCTTTTTGCTATACTTCGTTTTTTTTTTCAAGATTTTACTCAATAGCTCGTTCACTCTTTTGTGTGCATGCGAGAGTGAGTGAGCAAAGTCATTCTTTTATCTTTTGGTCACGAATCAACTTCTTTTGCTCACATTTCGTCCAACTTGCTCCTATGCATGTAATGAGCATAATTTACTACAAAACTTATGTAACCTACCGTAACCACACAAGTTATGAGATGAAAGTACACCGAAAAATATGCATTTTTGGTCGTTTATCAACACCCCACACTTAATGTAACGACCTGACCGGTCGCTTTGTGTTCTAGAATCCCGTGCCCCTAAATAAGACTTCCTATATTGACGTTTCTTGATTTATAACTTGCGGGGATGGGTGGTTCGAGGTTTGGAGGAGTTTGGGGTGGTATAAGAACACTTAGTTCCTTAAGGTTGGCCTTAAAGACCAAGTTTGACTTCGGTCAACATTTTTAGCAAACGACCTAGGAATCAAGATTTGAAGGTTCCGGTAGGTTTGTATGATGATTTCGGACTTGGGTGTAAGTTCGGAACGGGTTTTGGATGACCGGGAGCGTTTCGGCACCAAATAATGAAATATGATTCCTGAAGTTTAAAATTGAGGTTTAGAACGTGATTTTGTGTTATCGAGGTCCGAATGGAATTCCGAGACTGGGAACAGTTCTGTTATGTCATTTATGACTTGCTCGCAAAATTTGGTGTCATACCGAGTAGTATAGATATGTTTCGGCATGTTGAAAGTGAATTCAAGAACTTGAAGTTCAAAGTTTGATTCAATTTGGTTTTGGGGTATGATTCTTAGATTTAGCGTTGTTTTGGACGTTCCGAAGGCTCGAGCGGGTATGTATTCAGATTTAGAACCTGTTGGTATATTTAGACGGGGCCTCGGGTGGGCCCCGATGCCATTCGGACATCGCGTGAGGCAAACCAAGATCTAAAAGAGCTGCTGGTGCATCAGATCTGGTGCGACCGCACCTGCGAAGGACCATCCGCAGGTGCGAGACCGCAGGAGTGGTCGAAGTCTCGCAGGTGCGGCTTTAAAGGGGCTGCCCAATTTCCGCAGAAGCGGGACTTTTACTGCAGAAGCGGAACCGCAGGTGCAGGCTCCGTTTCACAGGTGCGACCCCTGGCCTTCTCGTCCTCTTCCGTAGGTGTGGGCACTAGCTCGCAGATGCGAGATCGCCTGTGCGGTCCTTGAGCCGCAGGTGCGGAAGTCCTGGAGGCAATGAATTTAAGTACGGGAATTAGAAATTTTAGGCCATTTTCTTCCATCTTAGGCGATTTGGGGAGCTTGCAAAGGAGAGATTCAACCTAGCAATTGTAAGGTAAGTAATTCCTACCACAAAGTGAGTTTAATACTTGAATTTTTGGGTAGATTAACACATTAAGTTAGTAGAAATTATGGGTTTAGAGTAAAACCTAGGGTTTTGATAAAAATGAGAATTTACAAAGGAATTAGTTATGGAATCATGCAAAAACTATATAATATTGTTCCTTAGGTTACGGGTGATTGTTTTCCTTGAAAATTTCCAGAATCCGAGCATGTGGGCCGGGGGGTGTATTTTGGAATTTTTGCAAATTATGTTGAAATAATCATTTAAATAGGGGAATTGTGGACTTTTGAGCTTAGATTGATTTATTTATGTGATGTTTGGCTAGTTTCGAGTCCTTGGGCGATGAATTTGAAGATTTGGGCACGTTCTTGACCCGGAAAGTAGGATTGACACGAGGTAAGTCTCCTTTCTAACCTTGTAAGAGGGAATTGTCCCCATAGGCGAATATAATGAATTATATGCTATTATTTGTGGGGGATACTCACGCAAGAAGTGACGAGAGTCTGTGCGTAGCTACTACTATATTATGTCGGGTAGTTTATGATTCACAAGCATGCTTTATGTGCCGTATTTATAATCTTAACGATAATTTAGATTTCCAAATATAAATTGAATTATTAAGTGAACATCTAAAAGGTTAAGTCTCGCAATTTAGGTTATTGGTCCTTCATTGTAAGAATATTCTCTACTAAGTTCCTGATTTTTCTGTTAATTATGTGTGTATATATAGGCACCCGCGTCGCATGTATGATTCGCGAGCGGGATAGCCCTACTATTATGGTGACCGTGTCACATGTTCGATTCGTGAGCGGTGTCATAGATGCATCTATGGTTCGGTCCATTCGATCCTTCGGCAGTGCACATTTATTATTGCATCGTATCGGCCGTACGTTCACGGCATGTTATGTGTTTATTAACTGTTTGGTGTTTTTGTGGTTATTTACCTGTTGAATATCCTGGAAGAATGAAATTTGTGATCTGTACGATAGAGGACTTGACACGTAAAGGTAATTGTAAGGAATTTGATGCTCCTGTCTTCATCATGTATTTATAAATGCCATTCTTGCTTAGCCTTATATTTAAAACATATTATTTTGGCCCTAGTAAGTGTCAGGTCAACCTCTCGTCACTACTTCTTCAAGATTAGACGGGATAGTTACTGGTACATATTGTTTATGTACTCATGCTACGGTATGTACTTAATTGTACAGGTTCTGAGGCAGGTGCATCTGGGTATCAGTCCGGAGCTCATTCCTGATTTATACCTGGTCGAAGCTTCACAGTGAGCTGCTTCTCCTGACGACTTCCAGCAGCACTTTGGAGCTTTTCTTTTTGCTAATTCTGTCAATATTTTTCTCAGACAGTAGGACAGACTTTTATTCCTTTCGATATTACTCTACTAGATGCCTGTAGACTTGTGACACTAGTTCCTGACACACACATTAGTAAACCTTTCTTTTGGGATGTATTTATTAAATTATGAATCTTTTTGGTTATTCAGATTAAAATTTCCTAAGTTATAGGTTATTACCGAATGTCATAAATTTACTCTAATTAAATGTTGGGAAATGTTTTGAAAAAACAAAAGATGAATGAATCTCACCAGTAGATAAATGTTGGCTTTCCTGACAACGGTGTTGGGCGCCATCTCGACCTGGGTTAGGATTTGGGTCGTGACACTTAAACTCTTTCTCATCCTCGAGCAAATTTCTACACTTTAAAACAACACGATTTTTTAAACCACTCCCATAACTTATCATACCAAGAATATTTAAAATAGACTAAGCAGAATAGTGTAACATCCTCACCTCAAGATTTTACTCACAAGCACCACACATTTTCACAACCCGCTCACTTACTCTAACATAGAGGTCAACGACATTACGTTTCCTTCATGAATTAAGTGCCCTCACAGAACAAAAGAGAGTAGTTCCACACACATAAAATTCAAGAACAATTAGGAAAACAATATAGAAAGAATTCACTTATTCTTAGAAACAACATTCATATGCCACAAAAGATGAGTGTGCTACTCTACTAATTGAGCTCATTCAGTCAAGGGTCAATTAGGACTTTATTTGGTTGTAATGTAGGCTGCAGGATGGGTATGATACATTTAGATATACGAGTGACTACACCTCCCTAGGCACTTTAATACATAAAATTTAACATTTAAAACTCCACACTTATGTCAAACCATAACTCCACCTTCACATCAATGCATATTAACTCCATACTTCTTTAAGCACAATTACATCAAGAGTCACCACTATTAAGGAATATTTTTCACACAATGCAACTATTGATACCTAATTTTTTCATATATATTTCAAAATACGTATATACCTTCAAAATAGTTCATGAGCATCAACTAGTATTTTTTCATAATTTTCTGTAATTTTAAAAGGATTTTTAATTAATATATTCTAGCATTTTATTATCTAAATAATTACTAATTGAATTACAAATGATTTTATAATAATTGTATTGCTTAATTTTATCATTTATATTTGTATTAAGCTTTAATCATTTTATGCATAATTATATTTACATCTTTAGGTTATAATTGCAATAACTTTGCAATAATAGCCCATGCGTGCATAATTACTTTATTTACACGTAAAATGAATTTTTATATTTTTATAATATTGAGTAATTATTTTAAATCATTTTCATATACAAATAACATTTTTTATCATCTATTAATTATTTTATTAGTTTAATTGGATATTTAAAACATAGCCTTTTTTATTAAATCATTTCGGACCTACCCAGCCCAATACTAACCTAACCCATAACGCAATTCCCAAACCCTAACCCAGATCCATACCCGTCCAAATTAGACGCGCCCGCCTAAAACTCTAATCTTGGCCGTTGATCTCAGAAGATCAACAACTCTTAATCACTCACCCCTTTTAATTAATCAAACAACCCCAAACCCTATCTCGTTTCTTCCACCCGCCGCCTTTGGATCCCCCATTCTCCTCTCTTCTCTCTCACCCCTTCGAATCCTAGCCCCACTGTCACACATCCCTCTTGGTTCATGGGGTTTTCCTTCAATTCCAGCCCTTATTTGGCTTCATCTCTTTACCGGTTATACGATTCTTCTGTTACTTGATGTGAATCTCAAGAGACTCGAACCAAATCTGGTTCGAAGTCTCTCATATCTCAGCTATTTGTCTATGTTCACTCAGATACCTATGAGTACGAATCTTTTCATATTTTATGGTTTCAAATCGCTGGTTCAAACAAGATTTGGTTAACTTCTTTTTATTTTTTACAAACCTGGTTATTTCCTGGATAAATCTGCTTAGATCTTGTTAGATCTGAAATGATTTAGTGTTTGTTTTAGTATTTCCTCTTAAAAAATTTCTATATTTATGTTTATCACTAATTTTATTATTTTATGACTGATTTTCTAGGGTTTTGGTTCTAACTGATTTTTGCAAGAAAATGTTTCAACGTTTAATGTTTCAAGTATGGTTTGCTTATCTATTGTTTGACTGATTTTTTTACTTGATTTAATTAGTTCCATCTATATGTATTTCTTAGGGTTTCGATTATTTATTTATCCTACTATTTCTACCCGTTTACCTTTAACTCTTTCAATTAAGTGTTAATTGATTTTACTTACCTAAATTGGGTTTTGAAATCAGCTTTCCTTTAGTACCAGTATTTCCTTATTAGGATTTTACCTGTTCTTACCTTATCTATGTGATTTATTACTCGTATTAGTTTCCTTAACTCCCTTACTGGCCTGGTTTTTATGCTTTGATTATGGAACTGACTTCTAATTGATTCCGGAACAATTTCCTTGACTTATCTGATCTGGTATTTGACTATTGATTAATTCCATATAATGTTTTCCCTAAATTAAGTGATATTAGCCTGATTTTATGCTATTTTACCCTGTTAATTGATTAAGGTTGACTCTAATTGATTCTGAAGTTATGCCTTATTTGTGTAGGATTGATTCATTTCCTTATTTGTCTATCTCATTGAGACTATTTAAACCCCTTCCCCTTTCCCTTTACACATACTCGAATCCTGTTATTCTCACAACAAACCTAAGTTCTCTTTGTTCTCTCTTTTTCTGATTTCTGTACTAAGTGGTTATTATTTGGCCGGCTAAAAGCCAAGGCCAAATTATTCTAGGAATTAACTGCTATTCCACCTTTACTTGATTTCTTCTCAACTGGTATGCCCTAAACTTTGCAATTCCATTCTCTATGCTTTGTTTGACTAGTCTGTCTCAATTTAGCATGATTCTGTTCTTTCTATGACAATTTGATGATACTGTTAACATAAGGCTAAGTTATTTCAAATAGCATAAATCCTCTCCTAAGATTAAGGTCTAATCTGCTTTCTTGCAAGATGCCGTAAACATCTGATCACTTGTCTGTTGCTTAACTCATATGTCCTATATGTTTAATTAAGATGTTTTTCCTAATTGCTTCTGTGTTTTAGCCTCGATTATTTTAAATACTAGCATGAATACTACCTAGTCATGTGCAAATCTGCTTGAACTATGTGCTGAACATAGGTTCTGTCTGTTTCTTGGTGTAGTTCTATTTGCAATCTTATAATATGAATCTGTTTTCTTTTGAAAATTAAGCTATTTCTAAAACATGTCCCCCTCCCTTTACCCTTTAAGCAATGGTTTTCCAAACTCCTACTCTTAGTTATTTAGGTTCCTACCACCCCAGTGTGAGCACTGCCTAGGGTCCTTGAGACTCCTTTGAACTCTGACACATTGAGGGCTGATTTTCCAATCTTTATGAATTACCTTCTGAATGTGGTTCTGGTGTGAGCATTGCCCTGGGTCCCAAAGGCCCTTGGGAACTTTGAGACACTGGAATCCTGACTTTTAATGTGCCATGGATGGATCATTACTATACTCCAAAGATGTTCTGTTGGAAGTATTTGTTCCTAGGTTTATATTGGGCCTATGAAGACTCCCTATAGTGTAATTGATACTATTATGTAATTTATTCATTTTGGGTTGTAACAATTTCTGTAATAACATATTTGGGATTGATTAGTGAAAGCTGGTGGGTTTCCTTCTATTTTCGTTAAATTTGGGTAGAGATCCTACCTATAGGTTTGATTATGTTGATCAAGTTGTGTGATTGCCAATACTTTTTAGAGATCCTGCCTATGGGAATTTCTTGATTTTTTAATTCTATACTTTTAAACTTCCATATTAGAGATCTTATTTATAATTCTGCATTAGAAATCCTGTCCTAGGATCCACACATTTTTAAACCCCAACGTGCATTAGATACCATGTCTATAGGATTCTGTTCGTTTGAATAATAACCTTTTCTGGAAATATGCTTAAAATTCTGCCTACATACGTTTAATAGATACCATGCTTATAGGAAATAAAGATCAGTTCAAACCTAGAAATCATGCCTATAGGATTTAAACTAATAGATATCATGCTTATAGGAAGTAAGGATCAGTCTCAACTTAGAAATCATGTCTATAGGGGTTTAAATCGATTCCGCAATTAGCAAGCATGCCTATATGACTTAAAATGAACAAAATCTGTCTTTAGGAGTTAAAAACAGTAGTGCACTTAGAAACCATATTATAGGTTTATAATAAACTCGTAGAAACCATGTTATAGGTTTATAATAAACTCGTAGAAACCATGCCTATATGGTTCCATTAATCAGTTCTGAGTTCGACCATTTCTGGATATCACTTAGGCAAGTCTGTAAGGGTTGTTAATGATTCTGGGCCTAAAAACTGTGACAATTTGCTTCCTGAAAGTGCCCAGATTCATGCTTAATAAAATCAGTAGGCAAGCTAATAGGCCTCGATGCTCGCCTCAAAGCTGTTTCTTTACATTCTATTTCTGCTCATATAGATATCTTGCCTATAGGATCCTAAAATTAACGAAGTTTGCTGATTCAATTGCGTGCATTTGTTGCTTATGTGTGGAGATAAATGTGAGTCCTTATTTCTTTCCTTACATGAAAGTCATATTTGAATTTTGTTTGTCGCTTATATTTCTCATTTTTAAGTAACATAGGTTGGTCTAGAACCATCCTAAATAGAGGTCCTAATACCTTCGGGGCCATAGGTAAGGAACGGGTAGTGCCCGCATAAGGAACGAGTTAGAAGTTATTAGAACGCTTAAGTAACAACTGAAAGATAGTAATTGGGTAGTAAAGGAGTGATATCCCGTGCGCTAATGCTATGAGTAACACCCTAACTTGGGGAAGTTACAAACTATTGCATGGAATAATCCTATAGGCTAAAAAACCTAGGACCCCCTTTTAATCCTGTGTATAGTAACTTGTATTGTCCAAATTTTTTTCCTTCCCTTTTAGACTAATTAGCTTAATTTAAGTTCGACCGGGACCCACCGTGGTGGACCGCGAGGGGTGCCTGAGACCTTGCCGTCGAGGTAATTTGAGCCCTTACTCGATCTCTGGTAATGCAAACTGGTTTATGAGTTGATTGTTCTATGTGCCCTAACGCACCTTAATCCGTTAGGTGAAGACTCTTCCAATCGCTTACCCCAATCCCAAAAAGAAGGAGTTATCCCAGAAATGTCGAAACCCGATTTCGCGAAGAAAAAGAGGGCGCGACAGCATTGTGCTGGGGATATTTCTAGGCTCTTAACATAACGAACCTGATGTTTGTGAATTAGTCTTTAAACACGTCTTTATTATTCTGTCAATACTTGCATAACCCCCCCTCCCCCACGTTATGTGTATTTATTTTCCTATATTCAGTTATTTACGATTTCTCTTTCTTGTTTTATTACTCTTTACTACGAAAACTGACTTGTCTCTTTGTTTTCTTTCTTAACTGCCTTAACAAATAATTAAATACAACATTTATCATTTTTACATCGTGAAAATACGTGACAGCGTGCTATTGTTTGTCGCATAAATCATGCTCAACATCATATTCCACTCGTGCGTAATTAATACCATAACAACACTTGATGAGTCTTTGCTCTCTTCCTATATCACCCTATTTGAATTTGGAAAGGCTTATTTGTGGTAAAACTAGTTGATCAGTGGTGCAGTCGACAGTTCCGTGCCTTTCCCCCTCAAGTCATCTGCTTGAGGGTACTAGTCTAGACTTCTATAGAAACCTTGCCCTGATTATAACTGTACATGCAACATGGTCAAACCTAGCCTGGGTTAATATGTTGTCCACATAATAACCCTTTAAGGAAAGCCTTTTCCAAAGTCCATCGGGGTTCCCATAATCCCAACAGACGCAACCACGATCTGTGCATTAATTTGGAGAAATAAGTGCCAATATTCTAATCATTAATGTATAAATAGTTGAATCTGGAGGGGAAAAGGGTCTAACTCTATTTGTTTTGCAGAAAATGAGGCACGAAGTCCCCAGGTTCGGCATGGTCCGTAACATACCACCATTGTTGCCAGATTGGTGGGAAGACCTTTCGTCAAGTGATAAAAATCATGTGAAGAGAGTCCTTGGAAATCTACATTCCTTATTAGATATCCAACCAAACAACGTGTTGATTGAAGCTGCTACTATGTTTTGGGACGAAGAAAGGGCCGTATTCCATTTTGGCAACATCGAAATGACTCCTCTTCTGGAGGAAATAGGGGGATTCGCTGGACTACCCTGGAATATTTTCGATTTATTGGTGCCAGAAAATCGCACTCCTAGATGGTTTCTGAAAATGATAGGTTTGAAAAAGAATGACGAATTGGTGTATCTGAAGAAGTTCTATGTAACCTTTGACTTCCTTTATGAACGGTATGGTCACATCAAATCCTATTGTATCTCCCATGACGAGTTCTTTATCATTGGATTCATTACAGGATTTTCATGTTTATCGTCTGCTTCTTGGGTATGATAGTGTTTCCAACCAAAAAGGACAAAGTTCATACCAAACTGGCCATGGTAACCAAATCTTTAATGGGAGGAATCGAGGGACAAACAAATATCATTGTCCCTATGATTATAGCAAACATATATCGGGCCTTGGATCTCTGCCGGAAGGGGTTCAAACACATCGAGGATTGTAATCTGCTACTCCAAATTTGGTCGCTAGAACATTTCTAGAGAGGTCAATACCGCCAAGAGTTTCCACAAAGGCCGTGGAACAATCAGATAGCCTTTCATCACCCCAAGAGAATGACCTTTATCCCAGACAGGTTTGCTCAGCCGGAGAGTGCTACAGAATGGGTGCAATTTTTTGACAACTTGATTGAGGACCAGGTTCATTGGATGCTCGAGTGGTTCCATGCCAATGAGTTCATCATCCAATCTAGGGACGCTCCACACTTGGTGTTGATCGGGTTAAGGGGTGTACACCCTTATGTTCCTATCAGGGTCATGAGACAATCTTGTAGAATACATATTATACCACGAGTCTCCAAAATAAGTCACTACAGGGGAGATTTACAAGATGATGGCATCCCATATAAATGTGAAGCTCAACATATGTGGCATTTGAAGATTATTGCGGAAAAGGACACCATCGAGCCGAATTGATATCACGCAGGGCACATGTACTTTTACCCATCATGGTTGGAGGACTGCATATCAGGAATAGTCCAGCCAGGGGTCGGTCGAGGAAATAGAGTCATAGATGAAGTTGTTGTAGCATAGGTGAAGTATAACAGACTGTGCAAAAGGGTTCGCGAGTCCAAGGCTGAGCATCTGGAACAACACAAGACTAATATGAAATTAATCAATGAATGGAAGGAAACGACTACCAGATCGAACGAAAGGCTAGAATATTTGGAGCAAGGTCTGATGGACTTGGAAGGGAAGATAAGGAAAAGAGTCATAGACTGCCAGAATACTGAAGGTATCGAAGGAGGACATCTCGCCAAGCATACATGGTGCTTGATATGCGTGACCTGGGGAACTTGATCGATGGAGCCAAGAGAACTAGGCCTGGAGAAGGTCCTTTGGGACCAAGTAGATTAGGCTTATTCGTTTTTGCTTTTAATATGTAATAAGGCCAAGTGCTATTAGTGACTTACCTTATTGTCATTTTAGATTCGTCTTATTTATTGCGTTAATGAAGTGAGACAATTATTGGCATTAAAATTCTCCAAATCTACTTGTCGGTAGGCCTACCTCGGGCACAATGAGGCACCCAAATTAGGACGCGAATTTACATTCCCGCAATATGTGTTTAAATACTGCAAACATTTTTCAAAACTCTCACTAACTTGGTTACCTTTTGTTTTTCTTTCCTTTTTAACTATTCCCATCCCCTAAGGTTGGTTCACACACTGGCATCATCAGCGTATCACACCAGATCCAGAGGCCCTCCATCTCCTCCTCCTCCTAAGTGCATCAAAAGGCAAAGGGAAAGCTAAGATGGATAATATGAGTGGCGAAAACACCGCACATGCTGAGAATGCGGAAACTTCTGATGGTCGGAGTACTCCGGCACCAAATGACTTGGTTTTGCGGCTTGAAAAGAAAATACTTGAACTAAAAGGTAAGCTTGAGCAGATCCGTAACTTGGCAAACCTCTTCCTCACACTAAACATCCCAGATATCAACCATCCAAATACCCAAAACTTGGTACCTCCTCAGAATACACCCAACCAACGCCCGTAGAATCCTCCCGCACCCCACCAATATACGACCCCTCCTCAAAATCCTTTACCATACCTACACCTCCTCAACATCAGCATCTCCCGACTCAATATCCACAAACCACTTACCATACTCCTCAGTATACCCCACAGACTATTCCCGATCCCCAAAATTCAACCAATGATCACCACTATACCCAAACTACTAGCCTTCACCAAAACAACCCCATATATGTGGAAACCTTACCCCACTCTACTCAACCTATCTCATATACACCAGAATCCACCAAAAAGGACCTGGTCATTAAGAACATGGCAGAGGAGCTCAAGAAACTCACAAGTCGAGTTCAGGGTGTTGAAGGAGGCAAAGAATTATGAGGATTTTTGCATTCAACCAGATATGGAACTGTCGGAGGGTTACAAACCTCCTAAGTTCGAGATGTTCGATGGGATAAGTGACCCAAAGATGCATTTGAGAACCTACTGTGACAAGCTCGTAGGTATTGGAAAGGACGAAAGGATTCGCATGAGGCTATTCGTGAGAAGCCTCACTGAAGACGCCCTATCTTGGTACATAAGTCAAAATCCCAAGAAATGGGCTAATTGGGTAAGCGTGACATCGGATTTCATGGATAGATTCAGATTCAACATGGAAAATACACCAGATGTCTTCTATATCCGGAATCTCAAGAAGAAGCCCACTGAGACTTTCCACATGTAAGCTACTCGATGGAGGTCAGAAGCAGTGAAGGTCAGGTCGGCATTAGATGAAGAGCAGATGAACAAGTTCTTTGTCAGGGCTCGGGATCCACAATATTACGAAAGGTTAATGGTAATCGAGAATCACAAGTTCTCCTATATCATCAAGCTTGGATAAAGGATTGAGGAAGGTATCAAAAGTGGGATAGTGACAAATTTCGAGGCACTGCAAGCCACGAATAAAGCACTACAATCAGGTGGCATATAAAAGAAGAAAGAAGTGGGAACGGTAATGGTTGCCCAGGGTCTAAAATCTCCATTTTGTACCAGACACCTCCACCTGCATACCAACCTTCACCTCCCAGATATCCTCAATCCACTACCGCCTACCATACCTATAATATCCAACCACCCTATTATCATTCACCTCCATCTCGTCCAAATTACCAAAAACCCAGGCCCAATTTTTATTGCAAACCACCCAGATAATACACCCCTGTTGCTGAACCCATTGACCAATTATATGAAATATTAAAAGTTGCTGGATATATCACCCCTATTCCCGATGTGGCTATGGAAAACTCATCACAATGGGTCAACCCAAACAAGACGTGTGTGTACAATTTCGGTATGAAGGGACATACTATTGATGAATGTCGCACCCTGAAAGATAAGATCCAAATACTGATTGATACTAAGGTCATACAGGCAAAAGAAACCACACCCAATGTCCGCAACAACCCCCTCCCAGATCATAGGGGTGAAGGAGTAAATGTAATTGAAACTGATGAAGAATGGGATCCCGAGGGATCAATCGGACTTATCCGGGAAGGTGATGATCCTAAGAAGCCGGCAGTCATGCTCACTCCCATTTTGGTACAGGTACAGCCGCCAGTCAAAGTTGAGGTAGCCGCATCGGTTCCCTTTGAAGTAGAAATGATAGCACCTACAGCTACACCTGCTCCGTTTGAGGTAGAAGTATCCACCCCTTTTACTGTGATGGTGACATCCACATCACCTTTTAGTTCCAACAGTATAACTTGGGATTATATTGCCGAAGCTAGAGAAAGGGAAAGTAAGGACAGAAGAGTCCGGGGCCGCACAAGGAATGACCAGAACAGGAAGAATTCACACATCTGAGCATTTGGGAGAAACCAATAAGCAAGCTTCTAACAAACAACACGTCATTGAAACTGGTCCAGACGACCTTTGGAGGAAAGTACAAGCAAGAGAGTATTCTATTGTTGATCATCTGAATAAGACTCCTGCCCAGATGTCCATCTTATCGTTGCTGCAAAATTCTGAAGCATACAGGAATGCTCTGCTGAAGGTACTGAATGAAGCATATGTGCCCAACAACATTACTAGCGGAGAAATGGCCAACATGGTGGGACAAGTGTTAGAAATCCATAAGATCACCTTCCATGAAGATGAAGGATTGATCCACAACCTGGCACTGCACATCACAGTGCAATGTGAAGATAAGTTCATTTCCAGAGTTCAAATAGATGGAGGGTCCAACCTCAATATCTGTCCGCTGACAACTCTGAAAAGGTTGGGGAAAGGGCCTAAATGAAATACGAGCAGGGACTATGAATGTGAAAGCATTCGATAGGTCATAGAGAGCCACTATTGGATAAACGAACCTATGCTTGCAAATGGGTCTTACCTGGTTCGATGTTGAATGCCAGGTTCTTGACATATCCGCCTCCTACAATCTGTTGCTAGGACGACCTTGGATACATACCACTGGAGTTGTCACGTCCACTTTGCACCAAGCGGTAAAATTTGAATGGAACCATCAAGAAGTGATCGTCCATCGAGATGGGAGAAACCCCATTTACCCCACTTAGACTGTTCTTGTGGTAGAAAGAGAAGGAAGTTAGGTGGAGAAACCTACCACCGCATCGAGCGTGTTAACGCGATTGAGAAGGATAAATGGTGGAGTAGCAAAATAGAGAGCATAATGGCATGGCAGGGTATGAACCTCGTAAGGGGCTTGGTAAAAATCTTCAAAGTATCTCCAAACCAATACAGCTGAAGCGCCATGGCACAACCTTCGGGCTCGGATATTAGTATACCTGGCAGGAATATCAGAGTTGGTCACCACTATGGTGTGGTCCATACTATCCTCTTGAGAAACCCGTGCCATACCTAAATCAGACCTTCCAGCAGGCCGATACAGTATGGGGATTAGAATAAGAAGAAGCCTTGGAAGCATTGAGGAATTTGTTCTTGGAAGACGATGATATGGATTGTTGCGTAATAGTTGAGGAGGGGGATGAAGAAGACTTCACTATCCAGACTGTGCAGAGAGAAGCATTCCTCAAGAACTGGACCGCTAAACCATCAAGGGCCCGGTGAGTCTCGGACATTACTATTTCTTACCTTGATGAATTAAAGACTGTGACATGTAATGAGACAATGCAATAGAAGGGCAGTGAATCGGAAGAAATAGCAGATGAGGATGTAATACCTGAGGAAATTGTCAGAGAAGTGGAGAACTTTGAGAACAAGCCCAAGTCCAACATGGACGAGACCGAGATAGTCAACTTGGGAGATTCCCAAAACGTCAAGGAAACCCGCATAAGCATCCATTTGTCACTGCCAGAGAAAGAAGAATACACTCGGTTCCTGAAAGAATATGAGGATATCTTTGCATGGTCATACGATGATATGACAGGGTCGAGCACATCCATAGTGGCTCACAAGTTACCTACAAATCCAATGTGTCCGTTAGTAGAGCAAAAACTCAGAAAATTCAAGCCAGACAAGAGCCTGAAAATCAAGGAAGAAGTCACAAAGCAGATCAAAGCCAAGGTCCTCAGAGTGGTTGAGTACCCAACTTGGTTGGCCAACATTGTACCAGTTCTAAAGAAAGATGGGAAAGTCAGAGTCTTTGTTGATTATCAGGATCTAAACAGAGCAAGTCCCAAGGATGATTTCCCCCTACCAAACTTACACCCTCTGATCGACAATTGCGCTAAGAATGAACTCCAGTACTTTGTAGATATCTTCGCGGGTTACCATCATATCTAGATAGACGAAGAGGACACCGAGAAAATAACCTTCATTACACCATGGGGAGTGTACTGCTATAAAATGATGCCATTCGGTCTAAAGAATGCTGGGGGCACCTACATAGGGCTATGGTAACGATCTTCCATGATCTGATACATAAATAAATAGATTTATATGTTGAGGATGTCATCATCAAATCCAAGAGGGATACAAATCACATAGCAGATTTGAGGAAATTCCTTGACCGGCTATAGAAGTACAATCTAAAGTTAAATCCCGCAAAGTGTGCATTCGAGGTTCCTGCCAGAAAATTGTTAGGATTCATTGTCAGTCGCCGAGGAATAGAGTTGAACCCATCAAAGGTTAAAGCCATCCAGGAATTACCACCACCAAAAAGCAAGAAGGATGTAATGAGTTTCTTGGGACGTCTCAACTACATTAGCCGTTTCATAGCACAGTCCACCGTAATATGTGAGCACATTTTCAAAATGCTGAAGAAGCATGTCGTAACCAGTTGGACCGAGGATTATCAAAAGTCTTTTGACAAAATCAAGGAATAATTGTCCACACCACCAATCTTAGTCCCGCCAGAGCCTGGTAAACCACTACTACTCTACCTTGCAGTGCTAGATGGGGCTTTCGGTTGTGTCTTGGGAAAACACGACGAGACAGGAAGGAAAGAACATGCCATATATTATCTAAGTAAGAAGTTCACACCCTATGAAGCACGGTATTCTTTGCTGGAACGCATATGTTGTGCTCTGACATGGATATCTCAAAAGATAAGGCACTACTTCTCTGCCAATACTACATATCTCATATCAAGGATGGATCCCCTGAAGTACATCTTTCAGAAACCCATGCCTACTAGGAAGCTGGCTAAGTGGAAAATCTTGTTGAGTGAGTTCGAAATTATCTATGTAACTCAGAAAGAAGTCAAGGGACAAGCATTAGCAGATCATCTTGCCGAAAATCATGTAGGAGGAGAATACGAACCCCTAAAAACGTATTTTCCTGATGAAGAGGTATCATTCATAGGAGAAGATATTGCCGAAGCCTACGACGGTTGGAGGATGTTTTCGACGGAGCTTCAAATTTTAAAGGAGTGGGTATCGGAGCCGTCTTGGTATCAGAAATCGGTCAGCATTATCCGGTGTCTGCACAACTCAGATTCCCATGCACTAACAACATGGCGGAATATGAATCCTGCATATTAGGGCTCAACCTGGCTGTTGATATGAATATTCAGGAAGTGCTAGTAATCAGTGATTCAAACCTGCTGGTACATCAGGTACAAGGAGAATGGGCTACCAAGAATTCAAAAATACTGCCATATCTACATCATGTACAATAAATGAAGAAGAGGTTCACAAAGATAGAATTCCAACATGTCCCCAGAATTCAGAATGAATTCGCGGACGCATTGGCCACTTTGCAATCCATTATACAACATCCAGACAAGGAGTTCATTGATTCCATTCCGGTGAGGAACCATAATCAGCCGGCATACTGTGCTCATGTTGTAGAATAAACGGACGGAAACCCCTGGTGTCGCGACCCACTCTCTTACCTTGCCCCCCCCCCAAAAAAAAGGCAATTGAGTGCGGAAATCGGGTTCTTGACATTTCGGACAAACTCCTTTGGAAGGAAGAAGTTAAAGGAAGAGTCGCCACCTAACGATATTTATGGTGCGTTAGGGCACCTTGAGTAGTTAACTCATGAACTAGTTTGCATTACCAGAGATTGGGTAAGGGCTTGAAGTTATCCCAAGGGGAAGGTGTTAGGCACCCCTCAGGATCCACAACTGTGGGTCCCGGCCAAATGGTTTCGTGAATTCAGAAAATAATCAAATAACAAGTAAGGCTCACATAATAGGGGATTTCAAACAAGTATTGGAGTTTTATTGAAAGTTTAAAAGAAATTAGAAGTAAAAATTAGAGAAAATATCCTAGGTTTAAAGTAATACGGATCACATCAATGCAATACCCGATAATCACTCCTCGAAGAGGGGCTACACGTGGTATTAACGCACCGGTCATCATATCCGTATTCTACCATTCCCACCCCGTGAAGGTAATTGAAGCGTATGTTGGTCACGGATTGTATTGCGTGCTATTACCCATCCCGTCTTATCAGTCCTGGAAGAAGTTAGGACTACTATCCTAAAGGGTAGGTACTAGGCAGAATCCCTAGATTTAAAGGATAAATTCTAAGCGAAAAATAGAACATTTAGGACTGCAAGTATAGGGGACACACATGAGCAGATATAAGGCTCATGAAACCTCCAAAAATTAATACACATAACTAGCTAGACTCAAACACTAAGAGGTCTTTGAATTTCAGAACCTAAGGCAGGATGTCTAAGTGAGAATACAGTAACGGGGCAGTCTGATTACTGAGTTTCAAAAGAAATCTTTTACCAGTTCTAAACTATGAATTCTGATCTGCAATTAGCCAAACAATACAAAGAGATAGTTTTCCCATTTTAATAAACTTAATGCCTAAGGCTTGCCTAGGCGGGTTTAACAAACTCCAGTTATCCTGTTTAGACTTAATCGTGGTAAAGGAGTGAATATTTTAACTAATGTGAATGCAATGTCCTACAAAACATGATATCTAAATGCATACAGGGTGTAGAATGATGCAAACCTACGCATGCTTCTCTAAATGCACAAACATTTTTAGAAATCAGAATCTATTATTATTTTAGGGCGGAATGTACTTATTAACACATCTTTTTTACTCGAAACAAGAAATACAGAAGCGTAGTTAAGTTGTTGAACCTAGCACATGATTTCTAATGCAAATAGCAGTATGTCCTTAACACATGACTTTGGCATAGGTAATATGAGCATGCTGAAAATGAATTCCTAGGGTAATATGATCTCTAATGCAAATATTGACGATTAATTTTTTTAACCTAAAACAGGATTTCTAGACATGGTGATCGTGAAGATGCAGAGACAACCATTCTTTAGTTATTTAACTACAAACAAGATTTCTGAGTGAGGCATGAGTATGGAAAAGATGCTGAGATAAACGAGCCTAAAACAAGTTCTCTAATGCATGCACGACAAGTATTCCTAAGCATGGTAGCTATTGCATTCATATACAAAATAAATCCTATATCATGGTTTCTACCCATAATTATACTAAGCATGCACAACCCCGCCCATTTCACTATCCAGCCCATAATCGTTTTTACAATTAATTATTATAGACCATCCTTGCACGAATTACACAAAAATAAAAACAAGAAGTTACAATAGAGAGCCTAACAGTAGGCCCAAGTATCCAAATCTAAATATGACATATGTCATGGCCCTTTGTAACCCAGGTGTATTAGAGTTCCTAAGGATCTCAGAGGACCCCGGGCAGTGCTCACACCTAAGTACCCTAGCCAGGAATGAGTAAGTGCAGTGTGGAATGCCAGCCTTGTGTGTTAGAGTTCAATGGGTACTCAAATGGTCCCCAAGGCAATGCTCAAACGAAGGGGGATGAACTTAGAACTAAGAGTAGTGACATGTGCCTATAGTTTAGAAGAGAGTTGAGTTTGAAAAGTAGATTTTGAAAAAACTGTTTTGAAAATAGTTTCAGAGAACAACATGAGAGTTTGTTTATGAAAACTTGTTTGAAGAAGAAATAAAACAGGACAATCAGCAACCCAGAACATACATGGTTTAGGAAGCAAACACAAACAGGGATAGGGGGACAAATAAGTCACATAGTAGAAGCAGAATTGCACACAAATAGTTTTTAGGCTAGTGCTATATGGTTTAATAATCACAGCCTAGTTATCACAGAATGTTCATGCCAGGAATCTAGCAGCATTAGATTTAGGGGGTGTCAAACAAAGTCACATATTAGGTGCAATATTAGGATTTACATAATAACTGAGTATTAGGGGATACATGCGCATGGTGTTGGAAGTCAGGAAGATTCATGATGGAAACATATAAGGGAAAACAATAGACATGTTAGATTAAAGGGAAAGGGGAATCACATAGACAAGTAGATGTGAGAAACATGTTGAGATGGATGCTATAAACTTAAACTAGAAACATACCAGTTAGGAGTAAGAATCGAACAGCAAGGCGCAGAGAAGTAGAGCAATAGGACAGTGGTATGCAGAGCAATAGAGCAACAATAAGTTATTCAGTATTGGCTTTCAGTCGACTGAGTATCCAGAAGAACAAGAGAGAATATGCAGCAAAGCAAGTGAGAGTTCAGAGCAATATCAGTGCTATTTTGTGTGTGTGTTTGTGATGACCCAAATGGTCATCTTGTGTAATTTAGCAGAAACTATGTTTCGAGGCCCCGAAATCCTCCGTTAATCTCACCTCGATATGTGTACGTAGCCCGAGCGTGTAGCCGGGAAGCCCTTATGTGAAAATTTGATAATAAGTTTAATTGGTAGTAAATAATGGGATACAATTGACTTTGGTCAATATCTTTGGTAAACGGACCTGTGATTTGACGGCCCCGGAGGGTCCGTAGGAAAATATGGGACCTGGGCGTATGCCCGGAATCGAATTTCGAGGTCCTAAGCCCGAGAAACGAATTTCTTAAAGAAAATTGTTTTTTGAAAATAAGAATGAATGAAATTTGATTTGAAATTTGTGTTATCAGGCCCGTATTATGGTTCCGGAGCCCGGAACAGGTTTAATATGTGTTATATGATTTATCTATAAAGTTTGGTGTAAAACGGACTTGATTTGATGAATTTCGGGTCGTGACAAGTTGGTATCAGAGCACTAGGTTGCTTAGGTCTCACAACTCACGGACAACTTGGTAGAGTCTGAGGGATCGGTACGGAGACGTCTGTACTTATCCCCGAAAGGCTGCATAGTTAGGATGACTCCACATTTATCTACATCTCCATCTTGTGAATTTATTCTATCATTGATGATTGAACTTGCCTACTCTTGTCCTCTCACTAATCTCGACAACACGCGAAGCGTCTACGACCGAACCAGAGATGAAGCACTAGTGATAGCTACGATCAAGGGAAGAGACAGAAGCAGAGTGCAGTCTAAAGCTCAAACATCAGCACTTATTGTACAGTCTCAAATGGATCTAGATGCGGAGGTCTAGCTCAGTCAGCATATCTTGGACTAGTTCAGACTCCAGAAGGATTTATAGCTACTCCATGGTTGCAGGATGCACTAGTCCATTTATTGAGGTTGGACAAGTTACCAAACAAGTTCCACTCCATTTCGGTGGTATATCTTTTGAAGACCTAGATAATTTTCTTGACCGCTTCCGTGAAGTATTGCACACCATGGGAATAAGTGTAAAGCAACGGGGTTGATTTATATGAGCTGTGAAGTTTAACATCGTGGTTTATCAGGTATTGTGACCTATGATTTCGTGCCACGTGGGGGAAGTCGACTGCCAAGGAATAGATTGCGAGGCCGCGTGTCATATCGATTTTGGTTTGGAATGTATAAGGCCGAGAATTTTTTTTTGCAAGAGATAAAGCTGGGAATTTCGGACGAACTCATGACAGGTTGATACTTTATGTAGGTTGGTGGTAGAAATTGCCCTAGACTTGGGAGAGTCATATTTCATCAGAGCACTCAGGCTACGTGCCCCATTGCAGCTACAACTCAACTACATGACAACCTAGGGAAAAAGGAGTCGGAATGTCGAAAGTGGAGGTTAGATTCCTACAGGTGGAGACCCAGTCTGTTGATATGTTTTCTATGGTATGTACGAGGTCGTTACATTAAATGATTTCACTAAAAGAACAATCTCTTATTATTATAAAGTAATGATTTTCTGAACTTAATTCGGTTATGCTTATCTACTAAAATTCTTCTAATATGCTCCTCTTCCGGTTGAGCTTCGTAACTCAAAAATCTACTTATGTGAATACTTGTATTGGGATATTCTATGGGAATAACTGTGTTTACCATTACATGTTGAATTTTTTTTTTCTTACCAGAAAGTATTTAAATGAAGGAAATGGAATGTTTCGAGTGGCGATATGCATATTACTTGTGATTCAGAATCGAGTACGATATCCTCGCATGTTAAAATTATTTGGTATATTTTAACCGGACCTCGATCCACGGTGGAAGTTATGTAAGGATGTGATCCTTGTGATGGAAATTCTTGTGTTTAAATTCTCCCTTGTGAATTAAATTTCGTTTCTTTTTACTATAAGTACTGTAGGAAGTCATGCTTGTTAATGACCTATGTATAAAAGTAGGAGTAATAATAATAATATTAATTAATAAATAAGTAAATAAATAAACTCATTAACCATCTGTGCGTAATTTGCTAAATTCGTGCTATAATTATGGATCCTTAACTTACAAGATAGGTGCCCGCTCCAGGTGGCGTTAGATGAGGCACGTTATTTTGGGTAATTATGAGGTCTTCAAGCATCGTATCTCGATATCAGTATTGTGAAGGAATTGGAGGAGCAGTTACAGGATTTTTTGGGTAAAGGCTTCATTAGGCCTAGTGTATCTCCTTGGGGTGCTCCAGTATTATTTGTCGAGAAGAAAGATGGCTCGATGAGGATGTGTATTGACTACCGGCAGTTGAATAAGGTTACTATTAATAATAAGTGTCATTTGCCGAGGATTGACAATTTATTAGACCAGCTTCAGGGTGCTACAGTGTTCTCCACGATTGATCTGAGATCTGGGTACCATCGGTTGAGGATTAGGGCGTCTGATGTCCCTAAGACAACTTTTTGCACTCGTTATGGGAATTATGAGTTCTTGGTGATGTCATTTGGATTGACGAATTCCCCAGATGTTTTTATGGAGCCGATGAACCGAGTGTTCAGGCCTTATTTGGACTCGTTCATTTTTGTTTTCATTGATGATATTTTGATATACTCTCGCAGCCGAGAGGAGCATGAGAAACACCTTAGAGTCGTCCTCCAGACTCTGAGGGATAGTCAGTTGTATGCCAAATTTTCCAAGTGTGAGTTCTGGTTGAGTTCAGTTTCCTTTCTAGGCCATGTGGTATCGTCAGTGGGTGTTCAGGTGGATCCCAAGAAGATTTCAGCAGTCAGAGATTGGCCTAGACCCATCTCAGCTACAGAGATCCGGAGTTTCTTGGGCTTACCAGGTTATTATCGCCGGTTTGTGGAGGGAGTTTCATCCATTGCAGCCCCGATGACCAGGTTGACTCAGGATAATGGTCAATTCAGGTGGTCTGGTGAGTGTGAGGCGAGCTTTCAGAAGCTCAAGACAGCCTTGACCACGACACTAGTGTTGGTTTTGCCCACATGTTGAGGATCGCTTACCGTGTATTGTGATGCTTCACGGGTTGGGCTTGGTGCAATGTTGATGCACGATAGCAAGGTTATAGCCTATGCTTCTCGTCAGTTGAAGGTTCATGAGAAGATCTATCCAGTTCATGACTTGGAGTTAGCAGCTATTGTGCATGCATTGAAAATTTGGAGGCATTACTTGTATGGTGTGCCATGTGAGGTGTTCACGGATCATAAGAGCTTGCAGTATTTTTTTAAACATAAGGAGTTGAACATGAGACAGAGGAGATGGTTAGAGCTTTTGAAGGATTATGATATTACCACTCTTTATCATCCGGGAAAGGCCAATGTGGTGGCCGATTCTTTGAGCCGGAAGTCAACCAGCATGGGTAGTCTTGCCTATTTATCATTCGGAGAGAGACCTCTTGGTTTGGATGTTCAGGCATTAGCCAACCGATTTGTGAGATTGGAGGTTTCTGAGACTGGCAGTGTTTTGGCCCATACCGTGGCCTGTTCTTCATTGTATGACCGTATTCTGGCCAGGCAGTATGATGATCGCCATTTATGTGACTTAGAGATAGAGTCAGGCACGGAGATGCCAAGCAGGTTACGGTTGATGCTGAGGGAGTATTGAGCAGGGTCGTATTTGTGTACCCGATGTCGATGGCATTCGTGAGTTGATACTATAGGAGGCCCATAGTTCCAGGTATTCTATTCATCCAGGCGCAAAGGTGTACCAGGACTTGCGGCAACATTATTGGTGGCGTATAATGAAGAAGGATATTGTAGCGTATGTAGCTTGGTGCTTGAATTGTCAGCAGGTTAAGTACGAGCACAAGAGACCCAGTGGTTTGATGCAGCAGATTCAGCTTCCCGAGTGGAAGTGGGAGCGTATCACCATGGACTTTGTAGATGGAATTCCATGGACTCAGAGGATGTTTGATGCAGTATGGGTCGTTGTGGATAGGCAGACAAAGTCAGCGCACTTCATTCCAGTATCAGTTTCGTATTCAGCAAAGAAGTTGGCCAGAATCTATATGAGAGAGATTGTTAGACTGCATGGTGTGCCCATATCCATTATATCAGACCGAGGTACTCAGTTTACCTCCAATTTCTGGAGAGTATTTCAGCGAGAGTTGGGCATTCGGATCGATTTGAGCATAGCATTTCATCCTCAGACGGACAGGCAGTCCGAGCGCACTATTTAGATTTTGGAGGATATATTGCGAGCTTGTGTTATTGACTTTGGTGGTTCATGGGACCAATTCTTGCCTTTAGCTGAGTTTGCTACAACAACAGATATCAGTCGAGCATTCAGATGGCTCCGTACGAGGCGTTGTATGGTAGACGGTGTCGGTCTCCAGTCGGATGGTTTGAGCCGAGAGAGGCTAAATTGCTGGGTTCTGAGTTAGTCCAGGATTCCTTGAACAAGGTGAAGATCATTCGGGATAGACTTCTTACAACTCTGTCAAGGCAGAAGAGTTATGCCGATCGCAGAGTTCGAGATTTTGCATTTATGATAGGCGACCAAGTATTTCATCGGGTGTCACCCATGTAGGGCGTGATGATATTCAAAAAGAAGGGCAAGTTGAGCCTTAGGTACATTGGTCCATTTAAGATTCTGGACAAGGTGGGGGGGTGGTCTACAGACTTGCCTTGCCACCTAGTTTGTCAGTCGTGCATCCAGTATTTCATGTGTCTATGCTCCAGAGGTATATTGCAGACCCATCTCATGTACTTGACTACAGTGGTGTCCAGTTGGATAGGGATTTGTCTTATGAGGAGGAGCCGATAGCCATATTAGATCGGCAGGTGCGATAGTTGAGATCGAAGACTTATCTTTCGATTCGTGTTCAGTGGAGAGGTCAGCCTGTTGGGGCATCTACTTGGGAGTCCGAGCTAGATATGCGGAGCCGTTATCCCTAACTTTTTTCCAGACTCAGGTACTTTTTATATGTCCTTTCGAGGACAAACGGTTGTTTTAGTGGTGGAGATTGTGATGAATCTTGTGTAATTTAGCAGAAACTGAGTTTCAAGGCCCCGAAAGCCTCCGTTAATCTCACATCGATATGCGTGCGTAGCCCGAGCCTGTAGCCGGGAAGCCCTTATGTGAAAATTTGATAATAAGTTTAATTGGTAGTAAATAATGGGATACAGTTGACTTTGGTCAATATTTTTGGTAAACGAACCCGGACCCGTGATTTGACTGCCCCGGAGTGTCCGTAGGAAAATATGGGACCTGGGCGTATGCCCGGAATCGAATTCCGAGGTCCCAAGCCGGAGAAACAAATTTTTAAAGAAAATTATTTTATGAAAATAAGAAAGAATTTTGAAAATAAAATTTGGCTTGAAATTAGTGTTATCGGGCCCGTATCATGGTTCCGGAGCCCGGTACAGGTTTATAAGTTTTATATGAGTTATCTGTAAAACAGACTTGATTTGATGAATTCGGGTCATGACAGTGTTCGTGTATCTATTGGTTATTGTATGCTAAAGAGAGTAGGGTGTTTATAATTCGGAAAACGAGTGAAGAGAATAAGGTAAGGAATAAGTAGTCTAACATAATTATGGAAATAATAACCAATCAGTATCAATTAAAGGCCTGCATTCCCTTTGATTAGGGAGTCAAGTTCAAACGGGCCAATCAGAGGTAAATCAGGGAAAGGAATCAACTAGAGTGATCTTAACATAACGGGAGTAGTAAAAGCATGGAGTATGTAATAAAGACCAGGTTCATAACACATAATTAAGGAAAGTAAAACTGACAGCATATTCACAAAGCAAAGTACGAGTTTATTTCTGAAAATTAGTCAAGGGAATCTCGATTGTAATTGAAATCACAGGGAATCAGGCATAATCAAGGAAAGTATCACACAATCAAGGGAAACAATTCGAAAAATCAGTACAGAACATACAAAATCATAGGTTCGAAGAAAACATCACAATTATGTGAAGAGATACACAGAGTTAGTAAGGAGTATCAAATAAACAATCAATAAATCAATAATCAGACCCATTAAACGATAATTAGCACCAGAGTTCAGAGAGGAATAGTGGAGATTCAGGAAACCTAACCATGAATTCGAGTAAGAAACATAGAGCACATAAAGAGTCTATACAGATTGGCTAAATATAACAAACAAGACGGACTAAAATCCTAAAAATTGGGGTTTTCAGTAAGAAGCTTTGAATCAAAACATATTAACAGAGAAAAGCATAGAATAACATTCAAGCAGAAGTAAAAGAAATCGATTTTTTGAAAGGGGTTTGTGAAACCCTAGTTTTAAAAATTGAAAGATCGATTAAAGATGAAAGTTTTCATGGAAAAACGTCAAAAATTTTCGTAACACTATAGATCTATAGTAGATCAAGAAAAAATCGAAAGACATAGGGTTAGGGTTTTGTGGAATCCAGAGAAGTAGGAAGAACCTCAAAGACGGCACCTGCCTAAGCCGGGACATGTCGTAATCCTTACTCAAACGGCTAGGGGAGGCCGAAAAGTGGCATGGGACCATAGGAGATGAGTTGGACCGATCCACGTTCGCCTGAGAGTCCCAGAGTATCACTGGACCGGTGCAAAGTGGAAAACTAGCCATGAGATGATGAGGAGCCATGGTTTCTGGTGAGAACTAATCGGAGAAGATGGACAGACCCCATCGGAGGGGAGAAGCTTCTAGAGAGAGCTAGCGAGTAACAGAGCGAGATAGAGAGAGAACGAGCCTTGGGAAAATGAGAGGTCGGTTGGGGAGGTAATTGAATTAATTATGGTAAGTTGGTTCTGGACCGTTGATCTCATATGATCAACGACTCAGATCACATATGGGGTTGGGCCGGGTAGGATTTAAGGGACTAGGCTGGGTCGTTAGGTTGGTTAAGGTTTGGGTAGAAAATGGCTGAAATTTAAATAAGAATGGCTAAATGTTAAATACCCAATTAAAAGTAGATAAATATTTTATAAAAATGGCTAATAATTATAAGAAATGCAATTGAGGCTACATAGGTTGAACTAACATGATTAATTAGTATTTAAAAATACAAGTGACTAATTGTTGAGTAAAAATTAGAATAGAAATAAGTAAGTAGGCTATAATTGCAAAGTCATTGCAATTATAGTCAAATGGTGCTAGTTTGGCTAATTTGTGAAATAAATGTGGTATTACTAGGGCCAAAATGATATATAGAATCACAAAATGTTTTTGAAACCATTTGTAATACAATTTATAATCAATTATTATAGGTAAACCATTAGATAAATTAAAATAAATTCATGACAATATGGGGAAAATTATAGAAAATGCCAATTGTTATAAAAACTGATTTTGAAGGTATATATGCAAGTTTAAAATAATTTTGAAGAAAAATTGGGTATCAACAACTGCCCTTCTTTACCTGGAAAAGATGAAAGAGTTGTCGGGTAAAGATATGATGGCCAATTTTGACCGATTGAAAAATAGTATGAAAGATTTAGGTCGTACCCTGTCTTTTGAACTGCCTACATATCCCTAATTTTACAAGAATTAGGCCGTATGTAGTTCAGGAGTCTCTGGCGAAGTGTACCGGTGAAGTTTTATAAGGGCGGACGCAAGGTGCAAGGTAAGGTGAACAAAATGGCTTGCGGGGTGGTTAGGAGAACTGGAGTGGTCCGCTCCTGCCTGGCTAGCTGTTCTTAGCTGGGTATCCTTCAAACGAATAACAAGCATAGATCGTGCGTAATTTGAACATGATGCAGATTCCCATTGGACTATGAATGTTGTCTTTGGACGATTGAGGATGACGTCCTTAGACCATGATGTCCTGGGCAATGAATCGCTTGATGGGGGATTCACAGGTTATGAAATGACGTTCTCGGGCCATGAGGATGGTGCCTCCGAACCATGATGCCTTTGAATAATGATATGCAGAGTGATAAAAAGGGATCCACGAGCCATAAAATGATGTTCTCGGGCCATGAAGATGGTGCTTCTGGATGATGACGCCTTTGGATAGGTTGGCGATATTTCAGCCCATGAGAAGTGCAATAGTATGGTGCTGACAAGACAAAGCTTAGTCTTGTGAATTAAAAAGGGCAGATCATAGCCCGGAAAGAAACAAAGTAGATAATGACATAGGCGATGGTTGCTTTAAAAGGTAAATGAGAGGCAGCGTTTAGCCCTCGGAAGGCAGAATGGTAGCCTTATGCATGAAATTAAAATGCAAATGGAGGTAGAGCTTAACCTCGAAAGGCAGAATGGTAGCCTTATGAAATGCGGGAAATAAAGTGCAAATGGAGACAACGTTTAGTCTCGGAAGGCAGAATAGTAGCCTTATGCAGGAAATAAAAATGCAAATGGAGGTAGAGCTTAACCTCGGAAGGCAGAATGGTAGCCTTATTCAATGCGGGAAAAAAATACAAATGGAGACAACGTTTAGTTTCGGAAGGCAGAATTGTAGCCTTATGCAGGAAATAAAAATGCAGATGGAGGTAGAGCTTAACCTTGGAAGGCAAAATGGTAGCCTTATGAAATGTGGGAAATAAAGTGCAAATGGAGACATCATTTAGTCTCGGAAGGCGTAATAGTAGCCTTATGCAATGCGGGAAATAAAGTGCAAATGGAGACATCATTTAGTCATGGAAGGCGTAATAGTATCCTTATGAAATGCGGGAAATAAAGTGCAAATGGAAACAACGTGTAGTCTCGGAAGGCAGAATGGTAGCCTTATGCAAGTTTTAAAGGAAGGACAACAGAAGTGCTTAGCTGGCGTTAATTGTGGTAGAGCATAGTGATGATGAAGCATCATTTGTGCTAATAATAAATGTTGGCGTGTGCGATGAGTTTGAGGAACGATGTCTGTCCTTTGAGCGAATAATATATTTTGGGGCTTCTGTAATTTGTGCCTGCACCCAAAGAAAGATCGTGAGTTTTGTAAAGGGGAAGGTTAGTTCGCATTCCCGCTGGCTCTACTCGGCTCGTCTACTTGATCACGATATTGTTCGCATAATTGGGGTAGCGCTCGCTAAACAAGATATTTCGATAAATATGCATGATTTTGTAAAACTATAATATATAATCTAAAATAGTTTTAGATGAACCGACGACATGATGCGGTTTGAGACATTGCAACCTCTCCTCATGCAGAATTTTGAGGGTCTCCCTCAAAATTCTGCCCCAGTTTGCTGGGTGGACGCCTCTGACTGCTGCTCGTTCCGTGGCTAGCTGAACTTGCTTCGGAATTTTGAGGGTCCTCCTCAAAATTCTGCCCCAGTTGGCTAGGTGAATGCTTCTGGCCTGCTGCTTGCTTCGGAATTTTGAGGGTCCTCCTCAAAATTCTGCCCCAGTTTCTAATTATGGGGGAAGATGAAAGAAAAAATTTATTGAATTGTGACCGAACCCATAGGGCTGCCTACGTATCCCCTCTTAAACGGGAATCAGGTCAGGCGTAGTTCAATTTACATCATTGAGAAAACATGAAGATTACAAATAGTAGCGCTTGACTGCATCTGAATTGATCGGCTTGGGCCAGACTTCTCGGTCCATTTCTGCAAGTATAAGTGCTCCTCCTGTCAGCACTTTGTGAACCATGTACGATCCTTACCAATTGAGAGAGAACTTCCCCTTGGCTTCATCCTGATGCAGAAAGATTTTCTTTAACACCAGCTGCCCTGGTGTGAATCATCTCGTCTTGAATTTCTTGTTGAAGGCTCTGTCCATTCTTTTCTGATATAGTTGACCATGAAAAACTGCATTCATTCTTTTTCTGTCTATGAGGGCTAGCTGCTCATAACGACTCTTTACCCACCCTGCGTCGCTGAGCTCATCTTCTTGTATAATTCTCAGAGATGGGATCTCCACTTCGTCAGGAATTATAGCTTCTGTACCATAAACTAGCATATAGGGAGTTTCCCCTGTTGAGGTGCGAACTGTGGTGCGATATCCCAATAAGAAAAATGATAACTTCTCGTGCAACTGTTTGTGACTTTCTATCATCTTTCTTAGTATCTTCTTGATGTTTCTGTTAGCGGCCTCAATGACTCCATTCATCTGAGGTCTGTAAGATGTGGAATTCTTGTGTTTGATCTTGAAGGTTTCACACATGGCTTTCATCAAGTCACTATTGAGATTATAACCATTATCGGTGATGATTGACTCTGGAACTCCGAATCGACAAATAATGCGGTCGCGGACGAAATCGGCCAATCCTTTCTTGGTAACTTCTTTGTAGGAGGCTGCTTCGACCCATTTAGTAAAGTAATCAATGGCAACCAGAATAAACATGTGTCTGTTAGAGGCGGCAAGCTCGATTGGTCCAATGACGTCCATGCCCCAGTTGGCGAACGACCAGGGTGAACTTGTTGCATTAAGCTCACTGGGAGGTACCTTCATCATATCTCCATGTATCTGACAACGGTGGCATTTTCGGACATACTGGATGCAGTCCGTTCCCATGGTCATCCAAAAGTAACCAGCTCGGAGTATCTTCTTTGCTAAAACGAAGCCATTCATATGTGGGCTACAGGTCCCGGCGTGAACTTCATTCAATAATCTCGATGCTTCTTCTGCGTTGGCGCACCTTAGAAAATTCAAATCGGGAGTCCTCCTATACAGGATTCCTCCGCTGTGAAAGAAATTGTTAGACAACCTTCGAAGCGTGCGTTTTTGAGTGGCATTTTCAAGATCCGGGTATTCTCTTTTTGCTAAGTATTCCTTGATATCATGGAACCAAGGATTTCCGTCTGCTTCTTCTTCGACATGGGCACGATAAGCTGGTTGATTGTGGATTTTTACAGGAATAGGATCAATGAAGTTCTTGTCTGGATGTTGAATCATAGATGACAAAGTAGCCAAAGCATCGGTGAACTCGTTCTGGATTCTAGGGACATGCCGGAACTCTATCTTTGTGAACCTGTTTCTCAACTCCTGACCGTGGTGCAAATAGGGTAGGATCTTAGAATTCTTGGTTGCCCATTCTCCCTGTACCAATAAGTCTAATCACCAATCACTAACAACTCCTAGATGTTCATGTCAATGGCCATGTTGAGTCCCAAGATGCAGGCGTCGTACTCGGTCATATTTTCGGTGTAAAGGAACCTGAGTTTGGTGGATACTCGATAATGCTGACCGGTCTCTGATACTAGTACTGCTCCAATACCGACTCCTTTGAAGTTTGCTGCTCCATCAGAGAACATCCTCCAACCATCGTAAGATTCTGCAATGTCTTCTCCTACAAATGATACCTCTTCATCAGGAAAATACGTTTTCAGGGGTTTGTATTCTCCGTCTACGGGATTCTCAGCAAGATAGACTGCCAGAGCTTGTCCTTTAACTGCCTTCTAAGTCATGTAAACAATGTCGAATTCACTCAGCAGGATCTGCCACTTGGCTAGCTTGCCAGTGGGCATAGGCTTCTGAAAGATATACTTCAATGGATTCATCCTTGATATGATATGTGTTGTGTAGGCACAGAAGTAGTGCCTCAGCTTCTGTGTGGCCCAGGTCAAAGCACAACAAGTGCGTTCTAATAAAGAATATCGGGCCTCATACGGAGTGAACTTCTTGCTGAGGTAATAAATAGCATGTTCTTTCCTTCCCGTTTCATCATGTTGCCCAAGAACGCAACCGAAAGCTCCATCTAGCACTGCAAGGTAGAGTAACGGAGGTCTACCTGGATCAGGTGGTACCAGAACCGGCGGTGTTGAGAGGTACTCCTTGATTCTGTCGATATCCCTTTGACAATCCTCGGTCCACTTGGTTTCGGCGTACTTCTTAAGCATCTTGAAGATCGGCTCACATATGCCTGTAGACTGTGCTATAAACCGATTAATGTAATTAAGCTTCCCCAAGAAGCTCATCACATCTTTCTTGTTCCTTGGTGGTGGATACTGTTGAATGGCTTTCACCTTGGACGGATCCAACTCTATTCTCCGGCGGCTTACAATAAATCCCAGCAACTTCCCAACAGGAACCTCGAATGCACACTTCGCGGGGTTTAGTTTCAGATTGTATTTTCGCAACCGATTGAAGAATTTCCCCAAATTCTCCATGTGATCAGCAACTTTCTTTGATTTGATAATGACGTCATCTACGTACACCTTGATCTCTTTGTGAATAATGTCATGGAATATGGTGGTCATGGACCTCATGTAAGTGGGCCCTGCATTCTTTAGACCAAATGGCATCATCTTGTAACAATACACTCCCCACGGCGTAATGAACACCGTCTTCTCAGCATCTTCCTCATCCATCCAAATCTGGTGATAACTAGTGAAGCAATCCACAAAGGACTGCAATTCATGCTTGGTGCAGTTGTCAATCAGAATGTGTATGTTTGGCAAGGGGAAGTCGTCTTTCGGACTGGCCCGGTTGAGATCCCGGTAGTCGACACAGAATCTGACCTTCCCGTCCTTCTTCGGCACAGGTACAATGTTAGCTAACCATGTCGGATACTCCAATACCCGGAGAACTTTGGCGTTGATCTGTCAGATACTCCACTACTCTTGGGGTCCCAATCATCTTCTATTTCAATCATATGAACGCCTCTACCCTTATGGTCTGGCAGAGGATTGTCGCGAACGTTCGGATCGGGGTCTTTTGCCACAATAATCTTGTTGTCAATGAGATCCTGTATTTTGTCCTTTAGAGAGCGGAATTCCTCGATGGTGTGCCCTTTTATGCAGGAATGGTATGCACATGATGTATTTGGGTTAGCCCACTGAGAGGGATTCTCAGGGGTGGCATCAGGGATAGGTGTAACATAACCAACAACTTTGAGTTTTACATATAGCTGGTCAATGGGCTCGGCTATAGCGGTATATTTTTTTGGAGGACGATGATCAAAATTGGGACGAGGTCTAGGAAGTTTTGGCGTGTAGGAGGGTTTGGTAATGAGATGGCTGGAAATTATAAGTATGGTAGACAGGGGCAGGTTGTGGATATTTGGGCGAAACGGGTTGAATTTTGGGTGGAGGAGCTTAGTAGGAAGGTTGTGGAGTTTGGTAATTTGGTGGTGGAGCTTGGTAATTTAGTGAGGGATGATATGTGATTGGAGGTGTCGGATAGGTTTGGTACTTGAGTGGGGACTTGGTTCTTTGGGGACTTGTTAGTGGCTTGCAAGGCTTCAAAATTTGTGACCATACCACTTTTAATACCTTCTTCAATCCGCTCTCCCAATTTGATGATGTCAGAAAACTTGCGGCCCTCAACCATCATTAACCGTTCATAATACTGCGGGTCCTGAGCTTGGACAAAGAACTTGTTCATCTATTCTTCTTCTAGAACAAGTCTGACTTTAGCGGCTTCGGACCTCCAGCGAGTAGCATACTCGCGAAAGGCTTCTGTAGGCTTCTTCTTCAAATTTTGAATGTAAAACACATCTAGTACGTTCTCTGTGTTGAACCTAAACCTGTCCATGAAATCAGACGCCATGCTTACCCAGTTTGACCATTTCTTGGGGTCTTGGCCGATGTACCAAGACAATGCATCTCCCTTCAAACTCCTCACGAACAGCTTCATGCGGATTCTTTCATCCTTTCCCACGCCGACCAATTTGTCGCAATAGGTCCTCAGATGGACTCTCAGATCACCAGTACCGTCAAACATTTCGAACTTTGGAGGTTTGTACCCCTCGGGCAGTTCGACATCAGGTTGGATACAAAGGTCTTCACAGTTCAACCCTTCGATCCCTTTGGTCCCTTCAACACCCTGAACTCGGTTGGTCAGTTTCTTAAGCTCTTCGGCCAGGTTCCTGATAAGTAAATCCTTTTCGTCAAACTTGGATGCCTGTGGGATAGGCGGAGTGGAGTGGGTCATAGTTTCCACATAGATGGGATTGTTATAGGTGTAGAAATGGTCTTTTCTGGGGTTTTGAGGTTCTGGCATGAAAATTGGGGTGTTATTTGTGGTGTGGCAAGCATTGTACTGTGTCGGGAGGTTTTGGTTCTTTGGGGGAGTGGTGTGGTGGTTTTGCTGTCTTGGGATATTTTGTGGAGGTGTGGGGTTTTGAGCATTTGGAAGGTTGACGCCAGGGACGTTGAGGGAAAATGATAAGCTGGCTAGATTCCGGAGCTGATCTAGTTCTTCCTGAAACTTCAGCAATATTTGTTCAAGCGACAACATGTTCTCATGCAGGACCTAAATACCTCGGCCATCAGTGGCCTCTACCCTTTCAATCATATTATCCTTTATGATGTCGCTGAACTCTTCCATCTTACTTTTGCCTTTGTTTTTGTCCTAAGGAGGACTAGGGGAGGAACAGGTGGAGGGCTCTTGGATCTAGTGCGATAGGCTGATGATGCCAGAATGTACGAACTAACCTTTGGGAGGGGAGTAAGAAAAAAATAGAAACAAAAGGTAACCAAATCAGCGAGGATTATGAAAAAAGTATTGCAGTATTTAAACACATAATGCGGATATGAAAGCGTGTCCTAAGTTGGGGACCTCTTTGTGCCCGAGGTAGGCCTAGCGACAAATTGATTTGGAGAACTTAAAATGCTAAATGCCTCATTTTATTGATAAGAAAAATAGACGAATCCTAAAACGACAAACAAAAAATAAAAATCACTAATGGCCATTGGCCTTATTACATTGTTGGAAAAATAAAGACATCCCAATCTACTTGGTCCCAGAAGGACCTTCCCCAGATTTGGCATTCCTACTTTTTTTTAACAGCTTTCCCAGCTCGCAAAGTCCCAGCAGTAGATAAGTTCTGGCTAAATATTCCCCTGCAGCTCCTTCAACCTTTTGACAATCTTCAACGCTTTTGATGAACTTTTCTTCTAAATCGATTATACCTCGCTCCAAATATCCTAGCCTGTTGTTGGCGCTAATAGCCATGTCCTTCCATTCCTCGATCAGTCTTTTATTGGACTCATGTATCTTGTGGTGATCATCCTCATTCTCCGGGATCCTTTTACGCAATTGGTTGAACTTGACTTGTGCTTCAGCCCTTTCATCTACAACCCTGTGACCTCGGACGTACCCTGGCTTGCTCTGAACACCCAGATCTTCTTCTAACCAACCCGGATAGAAAGGGGTATAACCGGCATGATACCTGTCCGACTCGATGGTTTCTTTCTCGAGTATAACCTTGCAGTGCCATAGGTGCTGAGCTTGGCACCTGTGAGGACTGTCATTGTTTTGAAAGTCGTCTCGGAGATGGATCATCTTCTCGACTCTAGAGATGACTTGTTTCCTTCCTGCCTGCCTCATAACTCGAAGAGGGACGTAAGGTTAGGTCCCTCTGAGACCAATCAATACCAGAAATGATGCGTCTCAGGATCGAATGATGAACTCATCCATTGGAAACCATTCGAACATCCACTGAACCCGTTCTTCAGTCAGGTTATCAAAGAGCTTGACCCATCCTTCGGCATCCTCAAGTTGAGAGAACATGTCAGGGATATAGTTCATTCGCTTTGGATGATGGAAAGCGATGTGGTCATCCCACATTCGGCGGTGGATGTCATGTCAATATTCCCCTTTTTGGAGATTTTCTACAAGCCAGATTTGGAGTAACCGATTGCAACCTTCAAAATGTTTTGCTCCTTGTTGACATTTTTTCTAAAGCCCAGTACATATCTGAAACGATCATGGGCACAATGCTGAAATATTGCCCATTTAACCCTTCCATTACGGTCTTAGTTACCATGGCTGACCTGGAATGGATCCTTTCTTTCTTCACCGGGAACACGATCAATCCCAAAAAGCAGACCATAAACACGAACACTCGGTGATGGAAGTGTCCCAGAGAGGTGATAGCAAACTCGTCATGGTAGGTACTGTATGATTTGCTGTTGCCATACCGTTCGTACAAGTAATCAAAAGGAATGTACGAATCCTCTAGACATACCAACTCCGCGTCCTTTTTCAGACCCATCATTTTGAGGAAACGTCTTCTTGTGCGGTTCTCAGGCATCAGTAATCCCGGTGTTTCCTATACTAGGTTAGCAAACCCTCCTATCTCTTCTATCAATGGTGCCATTTCGATGCTCCCGAAGCGGAACACAGAACTTTCGCGATCCCATAATAGGGTAGCAGTCTCTATTATTATTTTGTTAGGCATGATTTCCAGAAGTGATGGTAGATTACCCAAATGTTTCCTGACGATAGCTTTGTCGCTAGAGTTTAAATCCTTCCACCAACTCAGCAATTTTGGGTGAATGTCGGAGACCATGCCGAATCTGGGGACTTCGTGCCTCATTTTTTTTCTACAAAACAAATAGGTTAGGCCCTTACCCCCACCGGACTCGACTATTTAATGTCAATAATTAGCAAGAAACATTTATTTCTCCAAATAAATGCATAGAACGTGAGGGCGTCCATTTGGGTTCAGCGAAACCCGATGGACTTTTGGATAAGGCTATCTTAAAGCTTCGTGCGGATAACACTTTAGCTTTGACTAGGTTTGATTATGATGCATGCAACAGTTCGACAGAGTAAGGTTTCTGTGTGTTTTAAGACTGGTACCTTTGAGCAGACAACTCAAAGGGGAAAGGCACGGAACCGTCGACTGCACCGTTGATCGACTGGTTTTACCGCTAATAAACCTTTCCGAATTTAGGGGGTGATAATATAGGAAGGGAACAACCACTCATCAAGCATTGATATGGTATTTTTTTTGGAACGAGTGGAGTATGAATGTTGAGCATGATTTATGCAATAAGTACTTAAAACAAGTTGTCACATATTTGCACGTTAAAGAAAGCGGTAAAAACAGTAATAATTATTTAAAGCAGTTACAAAAAGGAAACAAAGAGACATGTCAGTTACATTTTGCAAAAATAAATACTCGAAGTAAATAATTAATTGCATGCAAAAGGAATATGAAAGGGTGTAAGTATTTAAAATAAAGGCATAAACTCACGAAACAATTTGAAATGGTAAAAGCCTATAATCCCATCAGAGTCTCCATGCTGTCGCGCCCCACTTTCTTCCCTCGCCCCCGCTCCCCCCTCCCCCCAAAAAGGGGCTTGTGTGTGGAAATCGGGTTCATGACATTTCGGAGTCCTTTGGATGGAAGAAGTTAAAGGAAGAGTCGCCACCTAAAATTTTTATGGTGCGTTAGGGCACCTTGAGTAGTTAACACATGCACTAGTTTGCATTACCAGAGATTGGGTAAGTCCTTGAAGTTATCCCAAGGGGAAGGTGTTAGTAACCCCTCAGGATCCACAACTGTGGGTCCCGGCCAAATGGTTTTGTGAATTCAGACAATAAGCAAATAACAAGCAAGGCTCACATAAGAGGGGATTTTTAAAAAGTATTGGAGTTTTATTGAAAGTTTAAAAGAAATTAGAAGTAAACATTTGAGAAAATATCCAAGGTTTAAAGTAATATGGATCACATAAATGCAATACCCGGTAATCACTCCTCGAAGAGGGACTTTTACGTGGTATTAACACACCGGTCATCATATCCGTATTCTACCCTTCCCACCCTATGAAGGTAATTGAAGCGTATGTTGGTCACGGATTCTATTGCGTTCTTTTACCCGTCCCATCTTATCAGTCCTGGAGGAAGTTAGGACTACTATCCTAAAGGGTAGGTACTAGGCAGAACCCCAAGGTTTAATTCTAAGTGCAAATATAGGGGACACACAGGAGCAGATATGAGGCTCATGAATTCCTCCACAAATTAATACACATAACTAGCACGACTCAAACACAAAGAGGTCTTTGAATTTCAGAACCTAAGGCAGGATGTCTAAGTGAGAATACAGTAATGGGGCAGTCTGATTACTGAGTTTCAAAAGAAATCTTTTACCAGTTCTAGACTATGAATTCTGATCTTCAATTAGCCAAACAATACAAATAGATAGTTTTCCCATTTTTAATAAACTTAATGCCTAAGGCTTGCCTAGGCGGGTTTAACAAACTCCAGTTATCTTGTTTAGACTTAATCGTGGTAAAGGAGTGAATATTTAAACTAATGTGAATGCAATGTCCTACAAAACAGGATATCTAAATGCATACAGGGTGTTGAATGATGCAAACCTACGCATGCTTTTCTAAATGCACAAACATTTTTAGAAATCAGAATCTATTATTATTTTAGGGCGGAATTTACTTATTAACACATCTTTTTCACTCGAAACAGGAAATACAGAAGCGTAGTTAAGTTGTTGAACCTAGCACATGATTTTTAATGCAAATACCAGTATGTCCTTAACACATGACTTTGGCATAGGTAATATGAGCATGCTGAAAATGAATTCCTAGGGTAACATGATCTCTAATGCAAATATTGACGATTAATTTTTTTAACCTAAAACAGGATTTCTAGACATGGTGATCGTGAAGATGCAGAGACAACCATTATTTAGTTATTTAACTACGAACAAGATTTCTGAGTGAGGCATGAGTATGGAAAAGATGCTGAGATAAACGGGCCTAAAACAAGTTCTCTAATGCATGCACGACAAGTATTCCTAAGCATGGTAGATATTGCATTCATATACAAAATAAATCCTATAGCATGGTTTCTACCCATAATTATACTAAGCATGCACAACCCCAGCCATTTCACTATCCAGCCCATAACTGTTTTTACAATTAATTATTATAGACCATCCTTGCACGAATTACACAAAAATAAAAATAAGAAGTTACAATAGAGAGCCTAATAGTAGGCCCGAGTATCCAAATCTAAACATGACATATGTCATGGCCCTTTGTAACCCAGGTGTTTTAGAGTTCCTAAGGATCTCAGAGGACCCCAGGCAGTGCTCACACCTAAGTACCCTAGCCAGGAATGAGTAAGTGCAGTGTGCAATGCCAGCCTTGTGTCTTAGAGTTCAATGGGTACTCAAATGGTCCCCAAGGCAGTGCTCACACGAAGGGGGATGAACTTAGAACTAAGAGTAGTGAGATGTGCCTATAGTTTAGAAGAGAGTTGAGTTTGAAAAGTAGCTTTTGAAACAACTGTTTTGAAAATAGCTTCAGAGAACAATATGAGAGTTTGTTTTATGAAAACTTGTTTGAAGAAGAAAGAAAACAGGACAATCAGCAACCCAGAATATACATGGTTTAGGAAGCAAACACAAACAAGGATAAGGGATTGGGGGACAAATAAGTCACATAGTAGAAGCAGACTTGCACACAAATAGTCCTTAGGCTAGTGCTATATGGTTTAACAATCACAGCCTAGTTATCACAGAATGTTCATGCCAGGAATCTAACAGCATTAGATTGAGGGGGTGTCAAACAGAGTCACATATTAGGTCCAAGATTAGGATTTACATAATAACTATTAGGGGGTACATGCTCATAGTGTTGGGAGTCAGGCAGATTCATGATGAAAACATATAAGGGAAAGTAATAGACATGTTATATTAAAGGGAAAGGGGAATCACATAGACAAGTAGACGTGAGAAACATGTTTAGTTGGATGCTATAAACTTAAACTAGAAACATACCAGTTAGGAGTAAGAATAGAACAACAAGGCGCAGAGAAGTAGAGCAATAAGACTGTGGTATACAGAGCAATAGAGCAACAATAAGTTATTCAGTCTGGGCTTTCAGTCGACTGAGTAGCCAAAAGAACAAGAGAGAATATGCAGCAAAGAACGTGAGAGTTCAAAGCAATATCAGTGATGTTTTGTGTGTGTGTGAGTTCGTGTATCTATTGGTTGTGTTATGCTAAAGAGAGTAGGGTGTTTATAATTCTGAAAACGAGTAAAGAGAATAAGGTGAGGAATAATTAGTCTACAATAATTATGGAAATAATAACCAATCAGTATCAATTAAAGGCCTGGAACTTTAATTAGGGAGTCAAGTTCAAACGGGCCAATCAGAGTTAAATCAGGGAAAGGAATCAACTAGAGTGATCTTACCATAATGGGGGTAGTAAAAGCATGGAGTATGTAATAAAGACCGGTTTCATAACACATAATTAAGGAAAGTAAAATTGATAGCATATTCACAAAGCAAAGTACGAGTTTAATTCTGAAAATTAGTCGAGGGAATCTCGATTGTAATTGAAATCATACGGAATCAGGCATAATCAAGGAAACTATCACACAATCAAGGGAAACAATTTGAAAAATCAGTACAGAACATACAAAATCATAGGTTCGAAGAAAACATCACAACTATGCGAAGAGATACAGAGAGTCAGTAAGGAGTATCAGATAAACAACCATTAAATCAATAATCAGACCCATTAAACGATAATCAGCACCAGAGTTTAGAGAAACCCTAAGCGAGAGGAATAATGGAGATTCAGGAAACCTAACCATGAATTAGAGTAAGAAACATAGAGCACATAGAGAGTCTATACAGATTGGCTAAACATAGCAAACAAGACGGACTAAAACCCTAAAAATTTGGGTTTTCAATAAGAAGCTTTGAATCAAAACGTATTAACAGAGAAAAGCATAGAATAACATTAAAGCTGAAGTAAAAGAAATCAATTTTTTGAAAGGGGTTTGTGAAACCCTGGTTTTAAAAATTGAAAGATCGTTTAAAGATGAAAGTTTTCAGGGAAAAATGTAGAAAAGCTTCGTAATACTATAGATCTAAAGTAGATCTAGAAAAAATCGAAAGACATAGGTTAGAGTTTCGTGGAACCCAGAGAAGTAGGAAGAACCTCAAAGACGGCACCGGCCTAAGCCGGGACATGTCGTAATCCTTACTCAAATGGCCGGAGGGGGGGGGGGCGAAAAGTGTCATGGGACCATGGAGATGAGTTGGACCGCTCCAGGTTCACCTGAGAGCCCCCAGAATATCACTGGACCGGTGCAAACTGCACAAATATCCATGAGACGATGAGGAGCCATGGTTTCTGGTGAGAACTAAACGGAAAAGATGGACAGAGCCCATCGGAGGGGAGAAGCTTCTAGAGAGAGCTAGGGAGTAACAGAGAGAGATAGAGAGAGAACGAGCCTTGGGAAAATGAGAGGTCGGTTGGGGGAGGGGGAGGGGGTAACTGAATTAATTATGGTAAGTTGGTTCTGGACCGTTGATCTCATATGATCAACGACTCAGATCACATATGGGGTTGGGCCGGGTAGGATTTAAGGGACTAGGTTGGGTCATTTGGTTGGTTAAGGTTTGGGTAGAAAATGGCTGAAATTTAAATAAGAATGGCTAAATGTTAAATACCTAATTAAAAGTAGATAAATATTTTATAAAAATGGCTAATAATTATAAGAAATGCAATTGAGGCTACATTGGCTGAACTAACATGATTAATTAGTATTTAAGAATATAAGTGGCTAATTGTTGAGTAAAACTTAGCATAGAAATAAGTAATTAGGCTATAATTGTAAAGTCATTGCAATTATAGTCAAATGGTGCCGGTTTGGCTAATTTCTGAAATAAATTTTGTCTTAATGGGGAAAAAATGATATATAGAATCACGAAATATTTTTGAAACCATTTGTAATAAAATTTATAATCAATTATTAGAGGTAAAACCACTAGAGAAATTAAAATAAATTCATGACAATGTGGGGAAAATTATAGAAAATGCCAATTGTTATAAAAACTGATTTTGAAGGTATATATGCAAGTTTAAAATAATTTTGAGGAAAAATTGGGTATCAACACCTAGTTCCACGACATCAAAGAATATTTGACAAAAGGAGGATACCCGGAGCGTGCGTACCATACTCAGAAATGCACCCTTCGGAGATTGTCCAATCACTTCTTCCAAAGCGGAGGAACCCTATACAAGAGAACTCCCGGTCTGAGACTGTTAAGTTGTGTTGACGCAAAATAGTCTTCCAAATTGCTCGAGGAAATACATGCTGAAAGCTGCGGCCCACATATGAACGGTTTTATCTTGGACAAGAAGATACTCAAGGACGGATACTTTTGGATGACCATGGAAACAGACTGCATATGGTACGTTCATAAATGCTACCAATGCCAGATACATGCAGACATGATACAGGTGCCGCCAAACGAGCTTAATGCAACAAGCTCAACTTGGCCTTTCGCTGCCTGGGGAATAGATGTCATCGGTCCAATTGAGCCCACCGCCTCAAACGGGCACCGATTCATTTTAATGGCCATCGACTACTTCACCAAATGGGTTGAAGCTTCATCTTACAAAGAAGTCGTCGCAGATTTTGTCAGAGACGGGATTGTTTGTCGATTTGGGGTTCCAGAGTCTATCATCACTGACAATGCCGCCAATCTCAACAGTGATCTAATGAAAGCCATGTGTGAAACTTTCAAAATAAAGCACAATAATTCCACAACATATAGGCCTCAAAGGAACGGAGCCGTAGAGGCCTCCAACAAAAACATCAAGAAGATAATAAGGAAAATGGTAGAGAATCACAAGCAATGGCACGAGAAATTACCATTCGCCTCACTGGGATACCGTACCATAGTCCGCATGTCAACCGGGGAAACTCCTTACCTATTGGTCTATGGTACTGAAGTCGTCATCCCCACCGAGGTAGAAATTCCTTCTTTAAAAATCATACAAGAAGCCGAACTTAGCGATGCAGAATGGATAAGGAACCGCTATGAGCAATTCAACCTCATAGACGACAAGAGGATGAATGCAGTGTGTCACGACTAGCTCTATCAGAATAGAATATCCATGGCTTTCAATAAAAAAGTCATACCAAGACAGTTCACGCCAAGGCAGCTTGTACTGAAACGGATCTTTCCACATCAAGATGAGGCCAAAGGGAAATTCTCTCCCATATGGCAAGGTCCTTAAATGGTTCACAAAGTATTGACAGAAGGAGCGCTCATACTCGCACAGATGGACGGAGAAATCTGGCCAAAGCCTATCAATTCAGATGCAGTCAAAAGATACTATGTGTAAACCATTGATGCTTCTTCATACGATGTAAATTGAACTACGCTCGACCCGATTCCCGTTTAAGAGGGGATACGTAAGAAGCCATGTGGGTTCGGTTACAATCCAATAAAATTTCCATTTTTCCCCACAATCAAAAACTGGGGCAGAATTTTGAGAAGGACCCTCAAAATTCGGAAGCAAGTTCAGCCAACTACAGCATATGGAGCAGACAGAAAAGTCATCTAGTTAACTGGGGAAGAATTTTTAGGAGGACCCTCAAAATTCCACGGCAGCGAAAGTTGCAATGTTTCTAATAATGTCGCATTTACTGGTTCATATAACTAACTCCTAACTATCATACTACTATGTCTTTGAAAATTATACATGCATGCTTTTGAAAAATAAACTTTGTTTTAGCAAAACGCTACCCTAATAGCTTGAACAAGATCTTCAGACAGAGCGGAGCAAATCGATCAAGAAAAGGCACGAACCAACATTCCCCCGCAAAAACCCACAAATTTTCTTTGGATGCAGGACTATATCATCATGATAAACACCATTGCACAGACACAATCGCTATGCATGAAACACATTGTCAGCTAAGAATACTTCACTCGTACTCTTACACTTGCATGAGGCTAAGCCCTGCCTCTCTATTTGCATAAGGCCAAGCACTGCCTTCTCTTCGCATAACACTAAGCCCTACCTCAATCCCTGCATGAGGATAAGCCCTACCTCTCTATTTGCATAAGGCTAAGCATCCCCTTCTCTTCGCATGAGACTACGCCCTGTCTCAATCCTTGCATGAGGCTAAGCCCTGCCTCTTTATTTGCATAAGGCTAAGCGATGCCTTCTCTTTGCATGAGACTAAGCCCGGTCTCAATCCTTGCATGAGTCTAAGCCCTTCCTCTCTATTTGCATAAGGCTAAGCACCGCCTTCTCTTCGCATGGAACTAAGCCCTGTCTCAATCCTTGCATAAGTCTAAGCCCTGGCTCTTTATTTGCATAAGGCTAAGCATTCCCTTCTCTTTGCATGAGACTAAGCCCTGTCTCAATCCTTGCATGAGGCTAAGCCTTGCCTCTCTATTTGCATAAGGCTAAGCACTACCTTCTCTTTGCATGAGACTAAGCCCTTTCTCAATCCTTGCATGAGGCTAATCCCTGCCTCTCTATTTGCATAAGGTTAACCACTGCTTTCTCTTTACATGAGACTAAGCCATGTCTTAATCCTTGCATGAGGCTAAGACCTGCCTCTCTATTTGCATAAGGCTAAGAACTGCCTTCTCTTCACATGAGACTAAGCCGTGTCTCAATCCTTGCATTAGGCTAAGCCCTACCTCTCTATTTGCATAAGGCTAAGCACTGCCTTCTCTTCGCATGATACTAAGCCCTGTCTCAATCCTTGCATGAGGCTAAGCTCTGCCTCTCTATTTGCATATGGCTAAGCACTGCCTTCTCTTCACACGAGACTAAGCCCTGTCTCAATCTTTGCATGAGGCTAAGCCCTGCCTCTCTATTTGCATAAGGCTAACCACTGCCTTCTCTTCGCATGAGACTAAGCCCTTTCTCAATCCTTGCATGAGGCTAAGACATGCCTCTCTATTTGCATAAGGCTAAGCACTGCCTTCATACTTGCATAAGGCTAAGCATTGCCTTCTCTTTACATCGGACTAAGCACTGTCCCGAATCTCGCACGGGACTAATAAGTATCTCGCTCTTGCATCGTTCTCTTCTCTCGGGCTAAGCTCTGCCTTCAATTTCACACAAGACTAAGCCCTGTCTTGTTGCTTGTAGCATCATGTCTCTGCACCTCATAGGTTGAATATAGCCAACGTTTCTGAAGGCGTCATAGGCTGACGGCACCATCCTCATAGCCGGAAGACATCATGCCATGGCCTGAGGATCTCTCAAACTTGCACATCATTATTCAAAGGCGTCATAGTTCGGAGGCACCATTTTCATGGTCCGAGAACATCATTTAATGGCCTGCGAATCCCTTACTGCACAATTCATGGCCCCAGACGTCATATTCTAAAGATGTCATCCTTAATCGTCCAAAGGCAGTTTTCATGGTCTGAAGGGAATTTGCATCATGTCTAAATTTATGCAAATTTATACGTATATGCTTGCAATACATATTTTGATTTGAAGGAGACCAGTGAGTAACTGTTATCCCAACAGGAGCAATCCTGCTCCAGTTCCTTCAAATTATTTCAAACCTGACCTTTCACTATAACAGTTTCATCCTATTCGAAACCTTTTGTCCGTCCTTGTGACAACTCCATCGCTTTATTCCACCGGTGGATCCAGAACTAGACACAGCCTAATTCCTGTAAAACCAGGGATATGTAGGCAGCTCAAAAACCGGAGTGCGGCCTATATCTCTCATATCACTCTATTCGGTCAAAATTGGCCATCATATCTTTACCCGACAACTCTTTCATCCTTCTCGGGAAAAGAGCGGAAGCTGTTGATACCCAATTTTTTCATATATAATTCAAAATACATATATACCTTCAAAATAGCGCATAAGCATCAACTAATATCTTTTCATAATTTTTTGTAATTTTAAAAGGATTTTTAATTAATTTATTCCAGAATTTTATTATCTAAATAATTACCAATTGCATTACAAATGATTTTATAATAATTTTATTGCTTAATTTTATCATTTATATTTATATTAAGCTTTAATCATTTTATGCATAATTATATTTACATCTTTAGGTTATAATTGCAATAACTTTACAATAATAGCTCATGTGTGCATAATTACTTTATTTACACGAGAGATGATTTTTTATATTTTTTATAATATTGAGTAATTATTTTAAATTATTTTCATATACAAAGAATATTTTTTATCATCTATTAATTATTTTTATAAATTATTTCATTAGTTTAATTGGGTATTTAAAACATAGCCTTTTTTATTAAATCATTTCGGACCTACCCAGCCCAATACTAACCTAACCCATAACCCAATACCCAAACCCTAACCTAGATCCATACCCGTCCAAATTAGAACCCCCCCCCCCCCCCCCCC